>VXAL01007190.1:46352-60614 GCA_013399475.1 Chauna torquata | reverse complement strand
TTTTTTTTTTTTTTTTTTTTTTTTTTGTTAAGTATTCCCATGAGACCATTTCCTTTGCCATGCACAAAGATAGGACAAAGCTTTGCCCCCATACAACCTGCTGACACACTGAGAATGTTCAGTATTAGTCTTATGTTTTGCAGCATGGAAAATGAATCAGATAATCTGTTTTGTGTATTCTTTTGCCCTTGTACCTCACAGTACCTCTCTCTGTTAAATGTATTGAATTATAAGAAAGTCTGAAACATCGTTAACAGTGAAACCCTGCCAGTGTTAACACAAGGTGCACGCTCACATGTTTTTCAGTGGTATTTTGGTCACATTGGGTACATGTTATCTTCACTTTAGCTAGCCTGCCAAAAACTGAATTTCTTGCAATCATTCTTTGAACGCTCCTTAGTATATACAAGCTATTTAGCTGTTAGCGCTTACTTCTGCCTCACAAACTCTTTACATAATAAAATACAGACTTAACATCTGGGAATCTCTATATGTGATACAATTAGAACAATATGAATGTTCAAGGCAAATCAGGTTAGGGTCTCTGAAATATGGACTATATTTATTTAAAAAGTTGTAAACTCTGTTAACATATATCTTTTCCCCAAATCTTGGCATTTAAAGTCATAAATATTAACCGTAGAAAAAGAATTTGCAAGAACTAAGGTGAAATCTACATTTTTGGCCTCATTGTGAATTTTTACATTTTCATTATGTGATCTCATACCATATTTCTTAGTGTGTAAGAATTGTAGAAAGAGTCAAAAACATTTTTGTTACTTGCAGGCTGGGGATTTTCTCATTTTTGTTTATTTCTCTATCAGCTAAAAGCACATCCTCAGATCTTTATCTAACTTGGCAAATGGTTAGTGCTTACCCCTTTTTAAACTTAAAGAGCCAAATGTTGTAAAGAGCACCACCTTTTCCATACTGGTAAAGATTCAGNCACATAGCAAAATATGCAAGAAGTTAACTTGTCATCAATCACTTTTCAAAGCAGAGGGCAAGAAAGAGTAATGGATTGGTTTCATAAGGGTTTTCCACTCTATTTTCATCTATGTCCCCTAAAGATATACTTCATGTCAAAACTTTTCAGCACAAAATTAAAAAATAATACATCACTGACACACTGCAGTTTCTGATACCTTTTCCAACAAAATAATATAGAATTATTGTGTATCTTCCTGATCAAATACATTTAATCAGTGTCCTGATTTAAAACAGCAAACAAACAAACATAAAATTTCATTTTTTTCAGGGCCCTTTTAATATATCACTGAAGTTTAATTGCTGATATCAGGGAATCAACCTTCTGCTTTTTGACTTCTGCTGCAACATTTATTGCTTAACTTTGGAAAAATTTCAGGTAGTTTTAAGGATACTGTTAAAAGCACTGCTTTATGTCTGTAACTCATTGCTGATAGTGAGAATCTGCAAAAAAAAAATATATCTTCTTTTCTTTCTAACATTAATTCCTAATATGGTGCTTGATTTTCTCCTGCAATAATTAATAGCTCCTGCAACTTCATCTGCTTTCTGGTTTTGTTATTGAGTCTCAGAGCTTATGTTTAGGTCCATATGCATGCTATATAAATGAAATGGCATTAAAATAAGGGACAGATTTTTTTGTTTATTATGAGGGAATGTGATAGAAATACAATTTTGGGGAGGGGAGAAAAAAAGAAGAAATAAATTATAGCTTTCCTGAAGCTGTAATAGAGTGCTAGAGTCTTTTTTTTTTTTTCTTCCTTTTTCTTTGTTCAAATAATGTGTTCTTTATCCTACACTTATTCTGGAACTCAATATACTCGTTCTGAAAGGTGGTACTCTCTTACTCAGACACAGGCAAGGCAAGAACAACCCTCAGGACATAAGGCACACATGGAATTTAGCTCCTTCCTCCTTGCTAGAGCTTCTTCAATGGGAGGAATTGCATTTCAGGGTCTGTGGATGCTGCATCACTTGGGTTATCCTGTTGCAACACATACACCCATTGTGATGTGGACATGAATTCTGCATGGAATGCCTGTATGGAAGATATTGGCAAACAAATTTAGTAACTTATTCCTACATAAAGCATAAACAATAGGGTTAGAAAAATGTCCTGATGGATTGGTTTTCCCTGGAAAATTCAATGAAATTAAATCATTTTGCAGGAACACACCAATTTCACTGAAATCCATGACATACCTCAGTCTACCATGTAGGCGAACTGGGCCGCCCTGCTGATTTATGGGGCTCCCCACGCCTAGGAGCGGCTGAATCCATGGTCTGGTGTGATTTCTGTCTAAGATATTTATCCAGCTGGCTCTCTGGCTTGGAATTTTTTAAATATTACATTTCATTCTCCCAAAACAAAATATTTCCAAAATTTCTGTTCCATGGAAAAGTTTGAATTTATGAATTTTGTTCCAATCTGGGGCAAATACCCTTTCCTTTAAAGGGGAAATTTATCACTGAAAAGGGATTTCCATACTCCCAGAGCCACAAAAAGTGAAAGGCTGCAAGGGCCATAAGCTGGCAGATATTACAAATCCCTTTCATGGGTTTATCAGCAAGGTGTGTACTTGTCGCCACTGGTGTAGTCCTATGTTGAATTTACACACCTATCTTGAAATGAAATCTACTCAGAAAAAAACAGGGATGCAAGCCTGGGAATTATTTTTTACCTTATTAACTTTCTAAGGAAATGAATAAAGAGTGTTCTTCTCTTTAAACATTGCTGTTGTGAACTGTAGTGAGACCATTAATATGGTCTTTAGTTTTCAATATTGAGTTTAATTCTCCATCTCTGTCTTATTAATTTCATGTGGAGTGAACAGTGACGTTCAGAAAGCAGCAAAGCTTTTGCAGAAAATCCCCCACTGAAAGTCATAAAAAATAATAATGGAAGATAACACATTCATTGATAAATCTGGCAGCTGAGTGCTTGAATCCACAACCTCATTGTAGCCTATTCTAACTCATCAGCAATATAATAGTCTCTGAAGTTTTTTCAATGCAGACTTTAGTAAGTTGCAAGATATGATAGTCTTCCTAACACCTAGAATTCCAGTTTATTTTTTTCTATCAGAAATAATAAATATACAGTCAGAGATAGACTTATAATAAAACCAAAACTCTGAAATTACGTCTCATACATCTGCTTTTTTATCTCTGTCCCTTTAAAAGAAAGAGGCAGGAACTGACAACTGGAGACTAAAGACTAAATTTAAAAAAATATATATGGGCACCTCATTTTCCTAAATTCATAGAGAAAAATAGTTAGTGAAGAAACAGAATAACAAACTTAGGACAACACTTGCCATAATATGAAATTGTTGAATTCAACTTCGAAGTTTTTTTCTGGAGGTTTTGCAAGTGATGAGAAAATATGTCTATCTGAGGTGGACATGAAGATTCCAGCTTTTTCTGAGAAACAAAATAAGCATTTTTAGTTTGACATTAAAACAAAAACAAACAAACAAACAAAAAACAAACCAACCAACCAAACAAAAAAACACTCATGAAAATATCCTACCAATACAGAATTACATTTTGATTAAAACAAGAGGAAAAAGTTACTGTGAGAACAACAGAAAAGTTTTCGTATTTGGCAAATACTATTTCCCCCCTCCCCAGTTTATCACAGAAATATCAAGAAGTCAAGCCAGATGTTTTGGTTGGCTTGATAAACTTCCTGGTATTTTTCTCTATAACCATAAGGCAGGCAAGAGTTCAACACCCGATCAAGATGTTGTGATGCTCTGACTGGAAGAGATGTGAAAGTCTCCACCCTGTTGATTCCTGTGGCTGGTTAAAAACTGTTACTGCTCAGTTCCTACAAGGGCTCCAACCAGATGCAACCCATCCCGTTCTTTCTGCTGGGACCTGAACTCAGATAGATCTGAAAATAACGCTTGGTGCCCATCCGCATTGCTAGGCATCTGTTAAAGTGTTCACAGGTATGTAAGGTGTTGCATTGCTCTTGTGTTTGTGTAGCCATTCTCAAAAGGAAAAGTTTGGACTAAATTTAGACTAAATAACATTGGACTTACATATAATGAATGCGAAGTTTGTAAGAGAAAACAGTAGTGATTTCTCGATGAAACATGGAGGGAATTGGTAAGGTAGATAATGAAATCAGTTTTGGGGAAAGTAATAGAACAACCATTCAGAATAGCATTTAATAGATGCAGACTATTGCCACTGTGCCCCCAGCTATGTCAGATATGGTAAAAACAATGCTTATTTGATTAAAAAGAGAGAAAAAAAAAACTGTTTAGAAGTGGAGAGACATCTGGCCTGATTCCTCTGTCATTGATACATACATTCCTATGATACAATGCTGCCAACTGAACTGTTCTCCTTTTGGACTGCAATAGAAGTGTGGGAAGAATACAGCCCTGTTAACCTGTCATTTTTCCTTGTTGGTTCTCCCCTTTGGATCAGTTATAAACAAATTCTTACTTTCCTGCCATACCCTTTATAACCTTCAAATTAGAATAAAAATAAACAGAACAGAAATGCAGCAAAGTATTAGATCTAGGAAAAGAAAGATAAGGGAAAGTTTGGTTATTTTTAGTAGCTGTGAATCAGTTCCTTTCTGTCTTCATTGAAACCTTTCTCTAGATCAGTAGTGCAATAGGTTATGATCTGTTTCTTTTCAAAATGGCTTTAAATTTAATATGCTGTAGAAATGACATCATGTGTCAATTTAAGTAGAACCTTAGTTCGGTTTAAGATTCTGGGAATGTGTCTGTTTCGGGCACATTAGAGCTTACCTTGTTACTGCTCATTAAATCTGGGACTGATGTCAACTCTGGAAATAATTACAAACTTGACAAGACAAGTTATTAGTCTCTGAAGTTATTCAAAAATGAGGTATCAGAGCAAGGATCCTATTTATAAAGACAGTAGAGAGAAGCTTCTTTACCATAAACAACAAATTTCTGTTGATAGTCTTTCTGATTTCATTCAATACTATTGGTAAATTTGTTCCCCTTTGTATCTTTTTCTTTATTCACACTTTGCTTTTTTGGTGTGTCTAGCTGCATATCTGTACTGGGGGAGAAGGGTAGGAAGGTGTGCGTATAGATTTCTTGCTATTTCCTTCAGACTTGTCAAGCCTATTCCCCTGAAGGGCTGTGCAGAGCGCTTAATCCGTTCAGTTCATATCTCATTACTTAATATATGAGTTTTGTGACACTTGTCTAAGATAATTTTTCCTAAGTTTCAGACAACTGGACTGCTTAATTCTCTTGATGTGCAATGCATTGTGACCAAGGTGCAACTTCTTCCATTGATGTCAGTTGAAATTGTATGTACTCAGGACAAACGGGATGTCCCAGATGTCCCTCCGGATGTACCCAGATGTCCCAGATCGGTTCTACCAAGTCCAAGATTCTTTGTTACCTTTGGAAATTTCTCTCTTCACAGGTCACTGTCTCTAAAGACAGGTATTAGGGTACAATATTTTATTTACATGTACTGATGATGTAAAGTGTTAGCTAGCTGCATCTCCCATGTTGGTAAACACTGTAACTGTGTGACACACATTAAAGGGATGTAGAAAGGCAGCATCACAGAATCACAGAGCAGTTGATGTTGGAAGGGACCTCTGGAGGTCATCTGGCCCAACCCCCTTGCTCAAGCAGGACCACCTAGAGCAGGTTGCCCAGAACCATGTCCAGACGGCATTTGAAGATCTCCAAGGAGGGAGATTCTGCAGCCTCTCTGGGCAACCTGTGCCAGTGCTCACTCACCCGCACAGTAAAAAAAGTGCTTCCTGATGTTCATGCGGAATCTCTTGTGTTCCAGTTTGCACCCATTGTGTCCCTCAAAATAGTTCAATGTTGATGCTTAACAGTTCTCTAGATAATTTGTCAGGTTTCTTTTTAGCAGATTCTTCTCATACCCTAGCCTAAAGTACAGCCAGTGAAAGGTGTCTGGAAGGGGGATGCTGGGGAAAAAAATGTCAAGAGCAGCTTTAACTCTTCCAGGTAGTGGACTTCCATAGCTTACATAGTTGAAAAACATGATGATGACGAAAACCATGTTTATTTTTTGGAAATTGTTGTACCAAATGTCCACTATCTTGTATGAAACTTTGTTTCTAGGTATGTTGCCTGACATTTAAACAATTAGACAAGATGTCTTTGGATGTGTGCTATAATGTTGATTTATGCAACGTGTCTATTGTGTCTAGAATATACTGAACGCACTGCTTATTTCTTCACTGCCTTTGCATCTCACATACCCAAAACTTTTATCTGGATTTCCCAGAAGATAATACAGAAGTCTTAGAACAGAGCCGTATTTTCCATATGTGGTAGGAATGAGTCCAGCAATAGGCTGGCAGTTATGAATCATGTGTTGCTGTGCAGCAGCTCTCTGCTCCGGTAAACCAAGATGCTGATGCTATGCTAAATGTACCTCATCCTTCAGAGTGCTGAAACTCTAGCAATGGCAAGGACACCCAGAAACATCAAGGACATGAAATATTTGGCTGCTGCAATCTGGGTTGTTTTACAAACAGAACAACAAACTGCATTGTTACAGCTGGTGTTTCATGGGCCACCTCTGAGAATTAGTGTTGCCTACTTTAGACAGTCATCCATGACTTCTAGTAGCAAACAAAATATTCCTTATAGTAGAGAACAGAGCTGGACAAGTTAATTCAGAGGCTGCATACTACCAGAATAAAAACAATTTGTTGGTTAATAGAGTAAAACTGAAAGTTTTGCAAGAAGTACACTAAATTTGTGCAGACGACATTATGTTTTTGTTAATTGATCCTTTCACCTTTCCACACAGCAAATAAGATTAACAGAATGGATCAGGACAAAAAGTACAAACCAAAACCATCAGTCAGCTTTATCCATAAGTAAAAATAATTATATTTTTCATGTGAAGTAGTAAAGTAATTGTTCTGATATGGTGTTCTGGAATTACTTAGTTTAAATTTCCTTTCTTGCATACATCATGGTAATTTTCTGCCTTCAGAAAAAGGTGTCAGACCTGTAAGCTATTTAATAATATATGTTTACATAGATATGTATGTGTTTTGAGATTTTACCCCAAGTGTGAAATTTTCAGATATTGTTGTAAACTTTAAGGAAATCCAAGAATGTCTTTTCGTTTTCAAATCACTTGCATTAGCATTCTTCAGCACAGCAGAAGCTTAAAGGCAATTATTCAAGAAGAGCAAGTAAAAAAGTGTCTTGCTTGCAGTAAGTCATGCTACAGTGCTCAGACCCTGGAATGCACTGCAGCACAATGTGATGTGTCTGCATCCTGAAGGTATAAAAGAAAAAAAGCTCAAACAGAAAATGGTAAGCCAAGTGTAGTGATGAATTGTGATGATAGGAATCCCTCTGATACATGTGTTCAGACCCACATAGAGCCCCAGGAAAAGTCGTTTAAAGTCCATTTTCCCTCCATAGTTTTGTGGATTCATTTTTGTCAATAAAATTTACATTGAGAGAAATAGGAGAAAGGTCTTGGAGCCAGCTAAAAGATCAGAAAAGGAATAGCTCAAACTCTTATGTGTTTTAAATATTAGCTAAACAATATTTCTAATTCTGGACAAGAAGTCTCTTAAGACTGCTGGTTTATGATAGGTTATCCAAAACATAGGTACTGAATGTCAGAACAGGCTGCTGTCATTGAAGTATGCCTTCTTTGAAAGGGAATAGGTAAACATTTGCTTCATCAGTATGTTCAGTGAACGTCTTAATAACTGTGACACTTCTTGTCTGCCCTTGTAGACAACTGCCAAGGATTTTGAGCATAGCTGATAAAAGCTATAGCTGGAATTAAATTGCCCTGTGGGTGGAAAATGTCACTTAGTGAAGAATGGGATGGTAAGAGGTCTGTTATTCTGTTTCACTGAGTTCTCTCCAGCACAAAACCAGGCTCATCTCTGCTGTGGGTGAAAGAATTGGTCTTCGCAACTTGTTCTAAGCTGGCTAAGAGTGAGATGTTGGACATGGGCAGGCAACTTCTGCCTAGAGTCTTTTGTTCATCACTCAGATCTGACATGTGATGGTTCAGCAGTCAGTTTTCATCCTTTGCTCCCTCTGTTGTAGGATCAGAGGCAGCTTTGCCTGCTGCAGTGGCTTTTATGTTTTAGGCTACCCCAGGTACAAGAATTACTGCTGAAATACATTCCACTTACTGGAATTCTCAAATTTCAGGCATCCACGGGCTCTGTGCTAGGGCTGTGACTGGGCAAATAGAGAATACATTTCACCCTGGACCTTTGCAGGAAGTCTGTGGAGTTTCATAAAAAAAACATAGAAATTTGTTGATCCCATAAATCAGTCACCTCTCACTGTTTTATAGAGAAAGGATGTGCATAGTTCATGTATACACATGGATATCATGCAGAAGAGAAAAGAAAACCTCTGTAACCTATGTAACCTCTGAAAGCAGGTCTGCAGCTCAGCACTTAGTAGGAGAGGTTACCCTAGGTAACCTTTACACCAAAATTAGGAGCATGGGATGAGGAGAAGGTGAAAGCTTTGCATAGCCTTTGACCTGTGCTCTGTACATTGTATCAACAGGTGCAAAATATTTGCTAACTCGTGTGGCCAGGTCTAGTATCTTTGTTTCTTTGTTAGCAGGAGACATTGGTGCCCTTCTAAGATGGAGCTCCCTGTTGATTTACCTGCTTGGCAGTGGCTCTGTGCTGTCACTAGAAGCTCAGATGGGATATATCATGTGCACTCACATTGGCTAAGATGTGCACTTTCTGCCGCCATACAGATCAGGGCATGCATTAAACTATGCTAAATTGGGCTCGAGATTTGAGATCCTTGTGTTTTTCCAAATTTGCCATAAACTATACCTGAACACAATCCTCCATCGCATCAGAATCAAGTACTTGAAAAACTGGGGAGATGATGTACTCCCAACCCTTCTGCAGCTTTCCTCTCTGTAACTGGGAGTAAATTGTTATGAACAACATTTCTTGTCAGTGCTAGTTTCAAGCTCCAATTTCTAAGGGAAGAAGTAACAAAAAACGTGTCAGCACTGTAATGGCTAATTAACAATGAATGAAGGTCTAGTATGATGAATGTCTTGTTTTAATTTGTGCTGTAAAAATGATGTATTGCTTCAACAAGGGGAAAAATGCGTTACTTTGTAGAATTGAATCTAAAAATATGAAGGTATCATAAAACCTTAGACTGCTCCAGGATTATATAGCATTCCATAATTAGGGTATGTCAGGTCTTCTTTTTAGTTCCTTTTCCCTTTTCGTCAATATTTATTTTTCAATCTACAGATTAGCTTCTCTCTGAAGTCACCCTAATTTGGATAAAGTTGACTTTGTTTCCTTTTGCACTCTATCTCTTTACAAATAGATGAAGAGCCATTGATTGTGTTTACTGGGTCTAAACCTCTTAAGAAGAAACATCTGGAAAAGCTGAAACTTTTTTTCTAGAAACCAATGTTTGACTATTGTTGGCAGCCAACTATGTTTACAGATAAAAGGCATGGGTGTAACTTTCCATCTAAAATTCTTTTTCTTAACTTACAAAACTGAAGACGGAACTGTCCTGCCATAGAAGCCTAATGATCCAAGAATCTGATCAAGAATTATGCTTAAGATCCAATATGTGGCTTTTCTTCTGCCGGGCCTGAAGCTAATCCATTTTTACAGCTTTGACAGCGTGGTCATATTTGATCGTGGAACCTTGTACACTACATGTTTTTTTTTTTGCCTACTAGAGTTACATTATATGCTCAAGTTAAGCATGTCCAAAGTGGACACCTGAAGAGAAAGCGAAGTAGCAGGGTTGAAAATGGTTACCCATCTTTCGTTACAAAAACATGCAGTTTCTCCTCAATTAGCTTCTATTTTTGTGCATTGTCAATATTCATTACAATTGCATTGTGTTCTTCATTCTAGTGTTATATAGGATCTGGGAGTATCTTATTTTCTGTACTATGTTTACTCAGAAACAGAGTAACATTTGTGAATCAACCCCAAACATCTTTACAAGAAGTTTGAATATTCATCCAAAATAATTATATCTTTCTCATAAGACATTATTGAAATTACCCTATAATTTTCCAGCACTTAACACGTGTATCTGAAACTTTCATCAGAGCAACATATAAATTGACTCATTGAATGCTGACCACCTAGTTACTCCGTCATTCATTTCTTTGAAGTTAGTGCTTGCCTAAACCTAAAATTGGCAATACTTTCTGTTGCTTTTAACCAAGTTCTGCACTCTCCTTAAGCAGCTGCACTATGCTAATATCCTGAAGGGTGGTTATCTGGTTAATAGGAATATCACAAAAAAGAGACTTTAAAATGTGCTTAAGAAAAAAACTTGGTTTTAATAATCTGCTTATGTTGCCTCAGGGAATACATCAACTAGTTGAAAAAAAAAACAAAAACTGAAAAGTATGAATGAATTCCTCAAATCTTACAAGGCTAAAATTCAGCTTCAGGAATAGGTCATACTTTTGTCTCATGCTAGAGGAAATTAACAGAGTTACTTTCATACCTGATATTGCTAAATGTGTGCTGTTTTTTTAGATTTGAGTGGTTTTTATTATCTTTTTTTTTAAACAATACTTCTGCTTTTAAACCAATTTCTTCCCTGCTAACATTTGATTTTGTTCAAATGACAAAGTGATGTAATAGGTACTTTGTACATACTCTCAAAAACTCAAAACTCTGATCCAAAGAGTAATTCAGACACTTTCACAGCGCAGATTTTAACACTGCTTTAATTGATTTTTAGTACAACAGTAGTCCTCAGAGGACTCTCTCTTTCACACTGGAGTAGTTTGCTTTACTTTTTTTTGTAGCTGCAGCTTCCATTTTAGGTGCAGACAGATCTTTAATCAGTCAGAATTCTATGAGCAGAAAAGTGAGAAGGAGAAACTCTTTCTTATATATTTGGTTTGATTAGATAATTAGTCACTTATATCTAAATATCTTTCACAGGGTTTGGTTTGATGAGTTAATTAGTCACATATCTAAATATCTTTCACAGACTTTATGATAGAAGTGGAATTATCACCTCAAGTGTTAGTTAACCCTGTCATTCAAGAAGGGAGACTGGAAAGAAAATAGAATTAAAAAAAAAAAAAAAAAGTATCTGTGTTGTGAATTTGGAGTTTTCTTATGTTTTATATAAGCATTATTATAAGTATTTATAATTTATGAATCTATATACATGTACACAGTTAATTTTCAGGGACAAGTCAGGTTTTGAAAAACTAATAATTTCTGGAGTGTTGTAATATTTTGAATCATTACTGCTTGATTTTCTCAGGAATTATATGTTTCATACAGGAGAAGATTTAGGGTATTAAGACAAGTAGGTTAGTCAAAGTTATTTTTCACTGAATGCAGCTGAGATACAAAGGAAGAGAAAAAGAAAAAAACAAAAACAACATCAAAAAATTCTCTATCAGGTGGGAATTTCTTTACCTAACCAAATGGATTAATTCCTCTTAGATACCTTTGTAAATCTCAAAGCACTTACCAGTGAAAGTATGTATTACAAAATAGTGATATTTTTCTATCACTAAAAAAAAATCTAAATGCTTCAAACAGAGTTCAATGAGTAAAAATAATGAAAAATTGGCACTATCCATTTCTTACTGACAGGCTCTAATGTTCTCTTTGTTGCATTTTGCATTTCTTTACTCTTTAAAAAGCTTTGTTTAGAAATCACACCTGCCTGTGGCGAATGAGCAAAGCCAATTTTTTCCCCCGATTGAAACTCTAATTGAAGGGTTGAGAATTTTTTGCAATAAAAAAGTATTTTGTAAGCCTTCTCAAGATTCTCTATGTAGCATAGAAGTCTGTTGTATTGTTGGCTGTGGTGTGTTGACCTTGGCTGGCTGACAGGTGCCCACCCAGCTGCTCTCTCACTCATCTTCATCAACAGAATGGGGGAGAAAATAAGATGGAAAAGCTTATGGGTCAAGGTAAAGACAGGGATTCTGATTATTTACCATCAGCAGCAAAGCAGACTTGACTTGGGGAAAATTAATTTAATTTATTGCCTATTAAAATAGATTTGAATGGTGAGGGAAAAGAAAAAAAAAAAAAACACAAAAGTTTAGACACTATCATCCACCTTTTCCCCAAGATCAACTTCACTCCATGCCCAGCCCCACTATCCTGGCCCCCAAATTTCAAAGGGAATAGGGAAAGAAGGTTGGGGGGTCAATCCATAACCATTAATTTCCGCTGCGCCTTCCTCTTCACACTCTTCCCCTGCTCCACTGTGGGTCCTTCCCACAGGCTGCAGTCCTTCAGGACAAAGCTGCTCCACCATGGTCCTCTCCAGGGACCTCCAGGGGAAATCTCTGCTCTGGCACCTGGAGCACCTCCTCCACCCCTCCATTTCCTCTCATTCTGGTGTTTGTAGGGCTGTATCTCACACATTTTTTTCTTTAGTCTTCACTTCTGTGAGGCTTTTTGTCCTTTCTTAAATGCTATCTGGCAGAGGAGCCACACAAGTGGCTGATGGGCTCAGCTCTGTGCTGTGGTGGGTCTGTTGGAAACCATCATACCTGCCACAGCGGTCTTTTCTCAGAGATGAAGCCCTGAAGCCCCTCACTGCAAAAACCTTGACACAGACACCAAATACATTGCAAATAACTACCAAGATACTATTAAGATCTTTACAGCTCAAACAACAACAACAACAAACCAACCAAACAAACACACAAAAAAACCACCCGATGACCTGATGAAAGGATTTGAGAAAAGACAGTCCAAGGGAAAAATTTAGGTCATAAATATGTATTTTGAAGATAATAGATATACAGATACACATATGGAAGAGAGAGAAACTACAAATGGGAAGACTTAAGAGACATGAATGTGCATAAACAGACATTAGGTGTTACACATAGAAAGAAATCTACAGCAGAAGGGAAAAAGGAGAACAGAACAATAATGGTGGATTAAGATAAGAAGTGAAATGAATAATGGGAGTTTAGGAAAAGATGTGAGACAATGTTGAGACATTGTCTGAAACCATTGAATGCTACAGAAATGGATAAAACTGTGTGTCTTAGGACACAAGGAGATTTGCTAAGCAGATCTGAGAAATTCAAAGCTGAGAAATTCAGGCAAGTGGAAAGGGACACAAACATGAAAATAAAAGAAAGAAAGAACATGACAATTCTGAGGAAGACATCAGAGAGAATGAACAATTCTCCTCTCTCAAAAGTACACCAGTAGCAAAGATTTCTCCCTTCAGAAAGACAAAAATTGGACTCTGAGATGTACTTGTAAGAAGTAGGATAAACCCCAAAACACAAAACTTTTTCAGTTGCTGTTGGCCTGTATATGTCATATGATACTTTCAGAAGGACCATTTTGGCCCTAAAATCTATGAATCTTCAAAAGATCAAGTGTAACTTGATGACAAAAATAAATGCCTATTTGTAAGTGTTAACAGCCCTTTTATACATTAGGTTTTGTTTCTCAACATTTGGTAAAAAGATTGTCCTATTTTTAATAGAACAGATATTATATGTAATTCCATCTAGAAGCAAAACAAAAAAGATACCTGTAACTTTAACAAACAGAAATGGTCTTTTAACTCACTCTGCAGTGCTACATCTGGAAATCCTTGAAGCAAAGTAAAAAAACAAATACCCCACAAAACCTTCTCTCGAAGAGAATAAATGAGATCTGCCTAGTGTTGCACGAATAGGCTTCTTCTGTTCTTTTACACAATTGATACACAATCTTATTTACTTATTTCAGCCATTTACTGAGGTTCACTATTCTCATTTGTTCTAGGATTGTCTTTTTCTTTGTCTTTTTATTAAATTCTAAAGGTAATGACTTTGAAATGTTTTCTGCATTTCCAATAAAAAAATTCAGTAGGTTTTCAGGCAAGGGAAGCCTGATGTATTGTGAAATTTGATATAAACTGAACTACATGTAACTATTTGTGTATAATACTGGCATGAGGCTAACAGAAACCCTGAATAAGTGTCTGAAATTAAAAAAAGTATTCATTGTTTTTATTCCCTTTAATTTGTTCCTTTTCTTCCTATTTGCTACTTTCTTCTAATTTTTAATTGAAGTGTAGTGGCAGTGAATTCTTAGGTCCTTTTGGCTTTCCTGTGTTTATTTATTTATTTATTTATTTTCCCTGGAGGGACTGTCTTCTTTCCCCTTTCCTTTCCTTTCCTTTCCTTTCCTCTCCTTTCCTCTCCTTTCCTCTCCTTTCCTCTCCTTTCCTCTCCTTTCCTTTCCTCTCCTCTCCTCTCCTCTCCTCTCCT
>VXAL01007190.1:17312-39459 GCA_013399475.1 Chauna torquata | reverse complement strand
AAACACCCAAAAAAGAAAAAAAAAAAAAAAAAAAGAAGAAGAAGAAAAAAGATGGTCCTAATTAGCAACAGACATAGACATGAAATAAAATGAGGAAGGGCACAGGATATAGGAAAATATTTCAAATACGTTTGCACTTTAAAATGTCAGACAGTTTAAGACAGTTACGGAGAATTTATTCCTTGGTTTGGAAGATCTAACAGGCATGCAATAAAGTTCACGACAGTAGTACTACAACAGAGTAGAATAGCTGGAAGAGTCAAGTGTAACTGTAATACAATCCATTATTTAGTAATTTTATANGGAGAAAAAGGGAGAAGTGTCAAAGGAAATATTTTATAGCAGTATCAGCCTGGTAGTGGCAATTTCTAATTTTTAGGAGCAACAGCAGTAAAGTTCAAAACAACTCAGAACAAAACAAAACAAAAGCTTTAGCCTCCACTGAAAATCTTGAAAAAGAGAAGCTGTCAGAACATTGAGGTGTAATTTCAAAGAGCATCACGTTGATATTTACATAAGGTCATTAGCTCTAATGTAATACTTGAAGAAGCCTGTAATTAGATGTTAATATGTGTTTATAGAGATACATAGGCAGAATGTATATACCTGTGTATTATTAAGATATGCGTTGCTATAGCTCATTCATCATTCTCTATACAGGCTGGACTTAAGGCTGTTAAAGATATATTAGATAATGCTTGAGGAAGGTTAAGGGCTGTTTATTTCTTTGAGAAGACAGATTTTTTGTTCTAATTGTGATATGACATATAATGATATACTATCTCTAAGTATACTTTTTACCACTAGTATTTTCCTTTTTTTTTTTTTCCTATGGCAAATTGAAAACTCTCCCCTCTTTTTCATTTGAAATCTGGTATCTGGCAGAAGCAAACTATTTAACTTAATGACCCCAAGTATTTCTGACATATGCAAAAAGCATATTCCCTGCAGCTCCCTTTTTTCTAAGCGAGACCTGTGTATCAGTGAGCCAGTGCAGTGAAGAAGAGATGGAATTTTACTTGGAAAACATAGTCATCTATAGGTTGCTGTAAGAACATCTCACTCTGTTAAGAAAGAGGGTCCCTGGAATTATTCCATTTATTTTTTTAACTCAGAAATGTGGTGAAATGTTTCCTCCAGACTGTGGATCCACTTAAGAGTTTTCCTGTTCCCTGGCTGTTGTAGGAGCAGTCAGATCAGCACTACTACTTGTTCCTCCATTAGGACATGCACTAATTTTGTCCCTGTCACTTGTTTCTGCAGGTTGGCTGGGGAGAAATTTGTCAGATGATGGCAAATCCTTCTAACCATTGTCTAGCTCAAGCTGTGGAGGTCATTAAAGGTGAGAGTTTTCTAAACCATCTCAGTGACTGAGGAGCACAGATCTCTGTCGACTTGTGACGGCACATGTGGAAATGAGGTCATATGTGTTCCTACAATAAATCCCTTCCAGAACTTTCTTGCCAGTAACCAGATCTTATATATCCAATATATATCTTCATTGGCAAGATTATTTGGGGTAACTAGAGTTCACCATACAGTCACAGCTGAAGGGGACTTTTAAACCAGCCTTGCCAAGGCTAGTTATATAAAACTCCTGCCTTATTTCAGTTGAGAAATTATGTTGGTGTATATCCAGGAATTTGTAAAGTCAATTCAAGAACTTTGGAGAGTATGTGGAGTACCTGCATGGCATGAAGAATAGATATAATGCATTAATCATGACAAACAAAATAAAGAATAAACTGTACTGCTGAAGTTGCTGTTTAGGAATGCAACTGTTTGTTTGTTTGTTTGTTTTCTGGTGGTCCCTTCCAAGGATTCCTAAATGGGCTTGAGATATTCTGGTTTTGATGGAAGTCTTCTGTGACTCAGTTTTTTACCTTCTGGTTTTGATGCTTCCTTTGCACATATGTCCACTAGGCTACGGTTGCAAAATGAGGACTAAGGAGCCTGCACAGCAGTTCTCAACTACTTTTTGTTTCCAAGAGGAAGATTCATGAAAAATATTTTCACTTTGACAGCTGTTGAGGCACAGGAAAGTCAAAAATTGTTCATGCCTCAGCCTCTGACCAGCAACATTAGAGAATGGCTGAAAACCTCATCCTTTCAATGACAAAGTTTTCACTAACTTTAGCCCAAGTCCTTGTTATATGAGTGTAGACTTAGCAGTCTCATACACAATATTTGCACAATATTTGTTGCAACTGAAATATCCTCAGTTTCTGTTTCTTTTCAGCTAGGATTGTCTTTGTTTCATGGGATTGAATAGCACAGCAACATGAAAACAGAAAATAATTTTTGAGACAGAGCCACATGAAAGTCAGAGATTTGGCTGCTCTTGTAGAAGCTTTACACAAGCCTTGTACACGTGGAACATGTTTTTTGGGAAAAAAAAAAAAAACAGTTAGTATACGTTGCTTGTAAAATGGGGCTGTGATTAATAAAATTAATGTTGAGTGTAATGATTTAAGGTTTAAATCCACAGGCAAATTTTCACCAGCAGTACTATTTATAAGCCAAGTGTATCAAAAAGACTGCTTGACAGGCTCCTTCTTAGTGTATTAGACTGCACTGATTGGAATAATTTTCTAATCATAATTTCAATGTTTTTCTATCCTTCTAGCAAAACATATGAAATTCTGGGTAGCATCCCAACAGCTAGCATCCCAACCTGAACCTGGCTGTGTCTTTATTTCTAATTAGTTAAAACACAAACCTCCTTTTACTCTTTCAATGGGAATAAATGTTAAGTATACATGTTAGGCAATGTACGCAAACTGCTGTCCCTTTAATAATGCTATCCAGCCTATGGAGGTTAAAATCAATGAGGTTCACATGTAGCACAGGTGCAGCTCCCATGCCATAATGAGCTTCTCTGGCTATGGGGTGAAGTGGGCTGCAGGTTTAGGTATAGCACCAGACACTCAGCCCTGTGCACACCATAACCTGTCCCAGTGTGGAGACTAAACCACGGCAGTATTGTTGCCTAAAAATTGACTTGTGGATTTCCGTCTGCACTGCATGCCCTCCAACTCACTGCACAACATCATTCATGAGCGCGTATTACTCTTGCTCTTTAGTGTTTTAGTGACTGGCAAAGCCCTTCTCTCCTTATGCTTCCTCCAATACCTTACCTATATAGAAGATTGTGTCTTTGGGCAAGGATGTCTCCTGCAGGATCTGAACACATCTGTTCCCCAAAGGAGGAAGCAAGCGGAGATTTTGGGGACTTATTCGATAGAAATGTGACCCTGCTACTGCATTCTTTATGATAGAGAAAAAGGAGTTTTTAATGGAAAAGAAAACCAAAGAAATAGTTAATAAAGTAAGACTGAGGGAAAGAAGAGAAAAAATGTGGCCATTAATTTTAATTAATTGCAGATTTCTCCTCTCCCTCTAGTCATCTTCTGTGCATTTGGAGTCCTCAGATTTGCCGGGTGAGACTAACGGGAAAGTGTTTCTCTTTTACAAAAACCTATGTCTAAGTGGAAGCTAATGAGGTGGAAATTAGTTACATTCAGCAGAAATTGTTCCAAAGTTTCATTTTTACCAGTAAAAATGCTGCAAAGCAGGATTAATTAACCTAGGGGCAGCCCTGCTGCTGCAGCTCTGCAGGGCTCTGACCCAGTCTGGGGTCTCTGCAGAACGCTTCTCTGAGGTGG
This sequence comes from Chauna torquata, assembly GCA_013399475.1. NCBI lineage: Eukaryota > Metazoa > Chordata > Aves > Anseriformes > Anhimidae > Chauna > Chauna torquata. Next base: position 35,794 of record VXAL01007190.1, on the reverse strand, counting down.
ATAGACAAACATCTCATTTAGCTCCAGCTTGGTTACCTCCACCACAGTGCCTCACTGCACAGGGGTGCATGTATGTCTGTCTTCCAGACCTTCCAGCATGACCCTTCAGCAAAAAGGCAAATAAAAGCTTTCTAATCCCCCAGGCAAATCCCACTGCTGGCTTGGGTGAAGGTCACAAGACAAGTCTACATTTCATAGATGTTACCTGGCATCAGATTCTGGAAGGCATGTGCCCCTCGATCATGGGTGATGATGGGGACTTCATAGTGGTGCTTTTAATATATGACACAAAAAGACAAGAATGCCCAACGCCTATAGATGCAGCAAGAAACCTGGCCAGAGCCCTGTGCCTTGCTTTGAAAGGATGCATTGTCCTTGTCCTCACTAAGTCCTTCCTCAGCAGCTTTTGCTATTACTGGCACAAGCGTCAAGGAGCCCTCACATTATGGAGGTGCTTGGTGGAACCTTTCTCTTTTCTTCCCCACAGATGCATGTCTCCTTAGGGCTATTTCACATAAGCCAAAGATTTTACAGGTCTGATCTGAGCCCAAGACTGCAAACATTAGTTTATACAGACAGATCTCCATGGAAGTCCAGTAACAGGCTACAGGCTGAACCAGTTTCCACTTGGAAGCTGGTGTAACCATGGAGCAGGTGTGAATGAATCCATTATATCCACTAGAAAGAGGAATATGCAATTCTTTCCTTTGAAAAAAATAAAAATAAATAATAATAATATATAGCACATAGCGCTTTTCAGATTCTTTTTTTTTTTTTTCCCTGCTGATTCTGTAATACATTTACCCAGATTGGAAAAACAAAATAAAATAAACAAACAAGTAATGAGAAAAAAAACAAAAACCTACTGTAGATTTCAGCAACCTGTAGGATTAAAAGGGGTGGTCTCTCCTTTCATCACACTGTCCACTTCAACCTGCTTGCTCAGTGTCTGCCAGGAAACTGTTTAAAGTTCCTGTGGCTTGAGAAATGGCCAATCTTTACAAATAAGGAGATTTTTATCTGGTCAGCCAAGATCTTAGAATGTCAATACTTGGCTCTGACTAATAAATAAATAAACAAATATGCATGCACACACATCATCTAGGATGGCAGTCTACTGCTGTGCAGCTAGATTCAAGTCATAATGTATTTAAATCCTGTTTTGTTTAAATAATGAAAACTTCTTCCCAGGTAAGTTATTTCCAGTGACCTGCTAAACCAAAGATTGCTATAAATTTTTGTTGTGCTACAAAAAAAAAAAAAAAAGAAAGAAAGAAAGAAAGGACTCCTCACCCACCTTTAGGCATTTATGAAATAGCCATCTAGGCTTCCTGTACAGGCAAGGACATGACTCTTCGGATCTGTCTCAGTACTCTTTAAGATGAGGTAATTGTACTCCAGGAGGTAGTATGCCTTCTCCAGGAAGTCTAAACAATGAGACTCCACTTTGAAAACTCCTACAGTTGGATAGATAATCCCAGGAGACTGAGGGGGCATTATGATTGCAAATGTATTTCAATCATTTCATTGAAATGTCCTGTGAGAATTCCTCTGGAAGCAGCCCAGCTTATCTGTCCAAAAACCAAAGGGAATTTGTTCTAAAAGATAAGTTTTTAGCTCTGCACAGATAACAAATCTTCCCATGGCCCAGAAGATCAGCAGAGACAAGGAATAGGAGAAATTTTGCTTCAATGCACTATGACTCCTCCACTGAACTGGGAGAAAGGACAAAGCCAGGACTCACTACACAGGGATATTTATTGGTTCTGTGATTCTCTCCTTTCACTGATACTCTTTACAATGAGAGTTCCTCACCCCCATTTAGCTCTCCCATCTAAGCAACATGTGTGACACGACATGTGGATGCTGTAAAGCTCAGTTTGCTCTTGGTTGCATATGGAGGCAGGTAACTAAAAAAATTTTAGAAACTCAGAATTCAAAGGCCAGGGGAACAAAGATGATTTCCAGATGAATTTTGTAGCTTTCTGAAGTGAAACACTTTTTAAGGGAGACACTTTAAAAGAGACACCCCAAACCTCAGCATCAGCACTCTGTAAGACAAGAAGACTAGTAAAGAAGCCCACCTGTCTTGTGCACAATTACAAGGTGAGTCACAGCTGGCTTGAGACTTTCAGTCTTTTAGGACTTACAGGACTTTTGGAGAGGAATTAGTGCAGAGCCAGGGCAGCCAATGGCAGAAAGAGACAGCAGAAACATCCCTGCTTGGCAGTGAGTCTTTCTTCGTTGAGGGTGGTATATAGTTTGTGTTACCTAGAGGCAGCAAAACCATACAATGCCTTTCCTTCAGAATACCCAGAAATGGGAAGGTCAGTCCCAGAATAAGCAAGGATGCACTTTGCATTCTTGGCATAGTCCACGCAACTCAGAAGTACTGCATATTGGAGGGTTGTCATGGCAGAAACAGCACAGTGGCCCAACATTTGCTGTTTCTTCAGGTAAGCTAGACACTTCAAGCAATATTACTCTCATTTTATTGGCAGAAGAAAAACCTATACATTTTGAACCTAATGTAAATATTTTTCTTCTGTTCCCCTCCCTTTAAAAATATTTAGCATATTAAAGGGGAATATTTCAAAATATAAAAATTGAAGAAAACCAACCTTCAGAAGCAATGATATACTTCACTTCCGAATTTTTTCATGCTACTTAGCACTGACAGCAGAAGGGAGTCATTTTTCACTTGCTCCTGCCTCACAGTTAAATCTTGTGAGGCAGCAAGTCTTCCTTAAATTAAAAGATGAAGAACACTGTAAAGGAGTGCTAGCTGGCACGCCTGCTCTGTCTCTGCAGCACACTTAATCTATACCAGGAGAGAAAATTTGGAGTCCAGTGAATGCTCCTGTATCCAAATCTCTTCCACAGCACACAGCTACAGCAATGCTATTTGAGAAGCAAAACCATCTTAAGGGACCAATTGCAAAATTTTGCAGGGATCCCCTAGGAGACAAAAACATTGGATGCTCTTTTGGATTTGCTTCTCCAAAATCAGAATGTACATGACCGCATCTATCTTTCAAGAGCTTCACTTCTGATTTAGCATGTTGTCTTGATCTGGCTTAAGTTTGCACCTTCATATTCAGCCCTTGTCTAATTTTATTTTGAATTATTTTTGTTTCCACATTTTTTTCCCTGCAGTATTTTTGCAATAGGCAGCTGTTCTGCATTAATCTAAATGAAAAGGGTTCTTTTCTTCACTTTGTCTAACTGATGTTTTCAATTTATATTCTGCTTCTAAACAGTATTGGTGTTATTTTAAATACCTGTACTATATTTTCCCCCAGAATATTGATTCCTTGTAATATGTATCTCTTCAATTCACTTGGCAGCTTCTTTTCATGCACACTTACGTAGAAGCACAACTTACATTTCTGAGGCACTTATTATGGGATCTGAAAACTCAGCAGCTAATAAAACAGTCAGTTTTGGATAACGATCAGTCCAGAGAGGCCATATGGGGACACTGGGGGCACTGGGGAATTTTTACTTCTTATGGAATTTAAAGAAATGGAAAAGTTGGATAACCACTTTGAAACTGCCTGTGATAAATTAGGTGACATACTGGGAGGAGTTGACAACATTGTGTCATTTCCATTGTGATAGTCAGTTTTGAAGTGAAGCACAAATGAAGGAAGAAAAAACAGGACATTGGTCTCATAAGTACTTGATATGTTTCTGACAGTAGAATAAAACAGCTTGCTTTGAGGGGGGTGAGTTTGCATAACAGAAAGTCCATGGTTTTTTATGACCTCCAAAAAGACTGAAGGAGATGATGATGCCAAGTTTTCAGCTTCTTTTGTTTTCTTCAAGTGCTCTCACCTTCATGTGTTTTTCCATGCCACTCCCAGTGGAACGATTTCTTTTGTCCAGAACTACAAGATCCTTCTTTCTTCATTTAGGGCCTGATTGGACCTGAATCAGGGTCTGAATGGAAAGACTTTCATTGACTTTAGTGGGCTTTGGACCAATCCTCACATTCCTCCTGCATATGCTTTTCCTTCCATGGTGCTTACAGAAAGTAGTGTCAGTTTTGCTTTGTCCAGAAAAAAAAAAGAAATACAAGGGGCCCAGCCTAGATGGGGAAGCTGTCGTAGTATCAGTATAGGACAATATCTGTTCCTCAATGTATATGTAGATAAATTCTATTTGGGGAAAACAAAACAAAACACAAAATAGCAATAAGAACAAAAACAAAACCAGAACAGCTGTATTTTTTTCCTCTGCCTCAAGTGTTAGTTAGTCAGCTATAGTTAATTCTGATCAACCAGTCTAAGCAGGAGAGTCTTAAGATATCTCTTTTTATATTCTTACCAGACCTTTGTTTGTGTTTTTATCTTATACTCCATGGGCTTTATGTCTTTTGAAGACTGTGAGTAAAGAAATGACAAAACATGGCAGAACACTGCACTTCACGGGAATGATTACTTAACAGTCATCAGGGTGACTTAAGCACCTGTTGGTGCTTAATGGGATCTTGGCCACTGATTTCTCACCTCACACATCTGCTCCAGTAAGTTGCCTGTGTGTGCATCAGTCTGTCCTTTCTTCTAAAGGGATGCTTTAGCATAGATCCAATGACAGCACTGCAATCAAATGCATGCAACTCCTTATGTGATTAAAGTGGAAATGGAGGCCTCAGAGAGCAAGAGTAGAAGGTGGGAGGTAAGAGTAGGCATAAGTGTCAGCAACTTGCTAGTAAGAACTGTTATGCATGAGCAGGTAGGTGGAGTCTGAGTACGACCTTAAGAATCTGCAAAAAAAAAAAAAGAAAGAAAACACACCAGGGTTATTATTATTTAAACCAACACATTGGCCTTTATTTCTGGAGAATCAATTTTGTAGGGTGCAGTTGGGGTCAGTCTTTGAGTTTTCATGGTATTGATGATTTGGCTAGGGTTTTTGTGGAAGTGGAAACTTGAGGCACCATCAAACACACTTCAGGAGCGCTGTATTCTGTGCAGGAGGAGGGAGCTGGACTGTGCATTTACTGATTTGCAAAGTAACTTCCTTATGTAAAAATTACTTTAAGTAACACAGCAAATATATTAATTTATTGGGAACAACCAATTCACAGCAAACCCATTTAATCTCTTCCTATAATTCTTGAAAAAAAGCTTATGATCATACACATTGCAACTTGAGTAATACACTCTTAATCCTTTGTCTTTTAACATTGAAATGAAAAAGAAATATTTCTGATCCATTACTTAATATTTTTGGAAAAGAAATATGGATCTACGTTCTTGTTAGACAGCTCTGTTTGCATATTGTTCCCCTTATTTATGCTTCAGTAATTGTAAGATATTTGTAAAGGAATTTAGGAGAAACTATTAGCTTCTCAGCACAAAGCTGTGAAGAGTGGTGACTCAAACACAGAATCACAGAGGGTGTCATTACATATACCTAGTCATAATGGAAATGTCATAGTCTTATTAGAAAGCCATAAAAAATAGATGAAAGCCATAAAAAATAGATATAAGCCATCTTTGACAACTGCCAGGTATTATATGATAATGAACACCCTTTATAAACAAAAAATGAGTCATCATCTTTGATACTGAAGAACTGAAGATTATGATGAACCTGTGCAAGAACTAATTTAATTTTATCTCATGGAAGTGACTCACCTTTTCCCCACACAACCTAGTAGCTTCTAACTCCTATTTTTTTTTAATCCTTTTACAACACACAAAGAAATTTACAACTCAAGCGTTTCTGCTTTATGTTTATAGAAAACAATACACTGAGGAAATTGTTCCTGAACAAATTTCCAAGGGCAAGCAGCCAAGAGACAACAAATCAATTCAGTAGACTTTTTGAGGACATTGATGTTTTAATATGAAATAATTTGACGTTAAAAAACATTCTGAATATTTCCACTTCGGTATCAAACTTCATGAATTCTATCTCTCGCTTTCACCCTTGAGTGCTCACACATTATTTTACAAGAAAACTCTTAGAATATGATAAACTGCTAGAGTGAAGAGTTGCACGTCAGGTTTGAGGACTAATTAAGGAGAAGTATACCTAGATCAACATGAGACATGCTGGAGATTTTCTACCCAAATTGTCTGTCACCTGCTGACATCAGAAATCTCAAGTGCTGGAGGGAGGGTGATAGCGTTAACATGGAATACTTCTCCCAGCCATGATCTCAACATTTATCTTCAAGGGGTTTACTGCAGTGTCCACCTTCAATGATATTCTCATTTTATTCTACTTCATCAAATACATCTTCTCCTCATACTATCCATTGAATTATCCTGCTCATTTAATCCCCACTTTTTTGAATTATTTGGCATAATTTCTCCCCATCCTTTTTGTTTTTTTTTTGTTTTTGTTTTTGTTTTTTTTTTTTTTGTAGTCCTGCCTCTCTGCTATAAAATTCTCCACCGTTTAGCCAGACTTCTGATCCATAACCAACTGCCTCATCACTCCTCAATAAAATGTTTTAAGTAGCAGTGCTGAAATTCTCCCTTTCATCACCGACTTACATACTTGTCAAATCTCAGTCTTACTTTACTTTGCATTTATTTGCTCTTCTTCAGGTATCATTGATCTTCATAATTCTGCTGCGAATGATCATTTATCTCTTTCTTACTCTGAAATAATTTTCTATTGCTTTATCATTTTATGGTTTCTATATTTTCTAACATCTAGACATTTTTGGTTCCTCCCACAGTCTGAGATCCTTCTTGTTTTCTTGTTCATAATACTGACTTGTGGTTAGCACCCAACTCTGTACAGATTCACAAAGCTTATTTTCTCTGTTTATGCTTTTTCCCCTTTAGTCATCTTGCCAACACTGTTTTCCATCTTTTTCTACTAATAATCTATTGTGCACCCTGATAATCATGTCTCACACATTGATAATGGGAATCCTTCCTTCAGCTTTCATGTCCATTCCTCAGCACTGCGGCAATAGCTTTTGCATTCATTGTGAAGCATCAGTGCCTTTCCTCTTTTGATTTTTACCATGTAGTCTGTTGTGCTGTCAGTTTGCAATCTCAGTGCCATGGCTGAATGCTGCAGCTGGGCACAAACACAGCCAATGCAGCAAAGACTCCTGCTAGAGGAGGTTCTGCAGGTTTTGGTGTGGCCCTTCACCCATTCTGTGGCCACAGATATACCTTGTCATGAACCGAAATGACATTTGTCTCAGCAAATTTAAATATCAACAATACAGATGTCTACATCTGAGCTAGCCACTCAAGACTTCCTATATAATCACTGGTGAGAAAAAAGGCACTTCTCAGGAACAATTATTATGACATCTGCAGTAGGATGAGATGACTCATCTCTTAGAAATGCTTATTTTTCTCTGGCGACTATCAATTAAATTTAGACAACTAACTTTGAGATGTAGATGTCAACATTATAAACTTCCATACCTCATCACATGGATTTTGTGCTTGGAGGCTCAGACTCTATGGCTGGGGAAGATGAGGCTTAGCCCTGGTTTAGATGTGACTCCACCAGAAGCTGAGTGATTAACCTTTCTGAAGGACAGGACCACTATGCTACGCAATAGAGGCAGCTGCTCAACATTTTGAGGGTGTTTTTTTTTTTTTTTTTTTTGTTCTAAATCTGACCATTAAATTTCATCATTACCTAACTTCTACAAAAAAGATCTACATTAAGATTGCAAGTAATATTATAGAAAGTCAGAAAATTAAGCTTTCAAAATTTCCCTCTTTCCTCTGCTTTCTGCACATGAACAGAAAAAGATGTAGTAAGGATGTGTTGAGAAACACAGTTTTGGAGTTTAGCCATGTGTTTGAGGCACAGCAAAGACTTGCATATAATGGAGGGGAACAGCGAGAGCTAAAAGCTTACACAACAGGAACTCTTCTAATTTTGAGCGTTGTTTGTTTGATTATCTTCAAAAGGCGTAGAATGCTTACACAGAAAACAAAATATTTTGTCCTGGTGACTGGGAGGAATCCACCAGACTCCACCTGGCATTTGCACTGAACCTTCTTTCTCCAGAAGTGGAGAGTTGCTTAGAGAGAAAGACAACATCTCTGTATGCTTGTACTAAGTAGTTCAAGATATAACTCAAAATAAATGCAGTTACTGATATATGTATAACTTTTAACAGAGACTTGGGATAGCTTAGAACAGTTGCAAAGAGAGACTGCTACTGATTTATATAACATTTAGTTAAATTCTGTCCTCATTAACATCAAAATGACAAAATCCCGGTTACTTAAGCAGTGCTAGAATTTCAACCTATATTATTTTGTCATTTGCTATTGGAAAAGTATTTGTGTCACAGTCAAAAGTGAATGCAAGTAAAAAAAATCTGAGGCATCAAAAATATCCTTTGACTCAGAGCACACAATAGCAGAGCACAACCTGTTTACATACCTCAGACTCAGGAGGACCTCATTAGGTCACAAGATTCACAATTTGAAAAAAATAATGGTAGGTAACATGATACTGGCCTTTGTGAAAACATGTAGTTTATTAGAGGTAGGAAGGCCTCTTTTATCTATTGGTGTCATAGCCCTGCTCAGCTGACACGAGAAACACACTATTCTTGTAAAATACGGACCCAGCGGGTGGCTGACTTACCCAAACTGCATTCTCATGTAATGTGTTAGCCCTTCTGCATTGGTGATGTCAATAGAGTGTCTCAGAGGAGATGTGCTGAGACTTTTTATTGTCTCGCAAATAGCAGTTCTAGCTGAGATGCAGTGGTTGACTGTGTTAGCTCTTCCAATGCTTATGTCTCTGCTGCATAGCCCTGGTTTGTGTTCTTGCTCTCAATGCAGCATGAAGACTCATTTTTGGTGAGTGAGAGGCCAGTCTTCATCTACGCTAGAAAGACTCATTTCTGGATTCTGGTTAAATGGGGAAAAAGTAAATTTTGCACCATGCAAAACTGTCTGTGTAGGTATCCTTTTTTTAATTCTTATTTAAAACAAACAAACAAACAAACAAAACCAAAACCCCAGGATTGAAAATGTATTTCCTTAGTTACCAGGGAAAAGAATAAATTGAAATTTGCATATCATCTTTGTATAGAGCTGCTTAGAATAGTTACTGAAAGTGACTGAAAAGGATAATGAGGAATTTATATGGTCTTTCAAACTGTTTTTTCTTTTTCTTCCAGATTTCAAGATTAACATATTTTCAAAAGAATCATAAAAGAGCAGCAGACTTCAAGTATTTTGTTATTATAAGACTGTGGCTGGGCAAAAGGTTATTTGCACAGCTTTTTATTGAAGAGTGTTCAGTCCATCACTATATATTCAGAAATTTGTGAGTCAGTATGCTGGCAGGTAGTGATAAAGAATAATTCCAGAGGACAATGTGACATTTTTTAATCAGTTTTTGTTCCAGCTGTGATAAAGACTGAGTTGTTGTTGTTGTTGTTGTTGTTGGCTGCAAAAATCAGTGTGTAGACTTTGAATTTTTTATAAAGAAAATTTCATTTTGTTTTCTCTAGATCCTTGGCATCCCTTTTCTCATATGTTCACAGTGTATCGATCAGACTTTGAACTGTTCTTTCAGGTTACAAATGAAACAAACACCAAGATTAAAGACAAATCTTCAAAGGGGACACCTATCCAGCAGTGTTATCTTAAAAGGTCAATACTGAGAAGTGTTCCTGTATGTGCTCGGTTTTAAGTATGTAGTCAAGTGTTTTATTGAAGTCTTAATGATCTGGAGACTAAAAACTTGCTGTGGTGAACAGACATTTGTAGCCTCTGTGAAAACCAAGACAGTTGTGTGATGTGCATCTGTGACAAAAGTTTCAAGAGATCTTGCCAAAGTCTGAAGACTTTTACACGGCTGAATGTATTCCAAAATCACATTTTGTGTTAAAAAATAACCTGTCTCCCTACACTGCTTCTCTAATTGCTGTTTCACATTGGTCTCTAACAGGTCTTTTCCAAGCAGAGCTTATGAAGTCAGAGAAGAAGAATTAGGCTGCTTTACATGGCACGGCACTGCAGTTGGACTGTGCCTGCAGTAATGTATGGAATGGCTGAATGTGCACTTGCTTCCACCATGATGTAAGAAGCAGACATCCCTGTGACTGCCATCCGAGCCACAGCTGGGCTGGCAGTCTTGCTGGGGTGAGTGGCTCTGCTCAGCTCCCTGGCCTCACACCAGCGGGCTAATTATTCATGCACAGCAGGCTGTTTGCACAGGGAAAGGGGATACAGTTAGCGATCAGTTAGATCAGCTGAAAGTTCAGCAACATTTTGCAGTAGAATGCAATGCAGAAAATGTTGTTTGATCAGAGCTCAGGGTTTCATAACATTGCCTCTTAAATTACAAAACCCACATTTATGCTACATTATACCTCAACATGAACATACACCAACTGCTACAGGCAGTACTACAAGCACTTGTAAAACTGCTGTGGTTCTATGCAATAGCTATCCCCTTTAACACTGATGTCTTGCATGTTAGTAGTGATTCTCATTAGAAAATCCATTTTTACCTTATGCTCAGCTGCCTCTGAGACAGGTGGCTGCAGTGTGCATTACCCCAACGAGATAGCAGATATTTCAGACAAACAGCTGTTAGCGACTTAGGTAAGTCTCATACTGCCATGGGGCCAGTGAGTAAAAAATGACCTCTTGATGCCTTCTATCCTGCTCCCATTTTGGAGATGAATATATTACGACATGTCCTATGGCCAGGTTCTCAGGCAGTGCAGTCCTGTGCAGTTGTGTCAGTGAGTTAGGGGCATCTAGACTGACTCTAGCCAAGCATGCTAGAGAGTATTCCACTTCCCTGTTAGAGTTCAGGATCAAAGCAGAGTGATACATTTGTAACTCAATAATTAATTCTGAGGTTTAGGCCAAATCAACAAGCAGCTACAAGATTCACATACACCACCTCATTAACCGCAGACAAAAGTCTGTCTTGTTGCTTGTAAAACTAGTACTTGGTGTTCATCTAGGGCTGAAGAGATTTTGTTTTTTCTTATGTTAAATTAAACAGTCTCACGTATTTCAGTTGCAATGCTGCTTGCTTCCTTTGGGGAAAAGCAACACAGAACAGTCTGGCTGGGACCTGAGATCAAGCTCTAAGCAGACTTAATTTACATGTTTAATATGTTGATTTCATGATCTGGCCCTTGGCGAGTGACTCAGAGGTGAGGGTTATACTGAAGTATTTCCTGGAAGTAACTGGTGTTTTTGAAAGGAGAAGGTTATTAAACAGACACACTTTGCCCCATCTTGTGGGAAAAGTCTCCTGGTGCCTATCTGTATGTTACTAGACTCTCTTACAGGCACCCTGTTGACAGTGCTGTGGGTATCAGACTGCCAGAGCTAGGTAGGAGCTGCACCTCTCTGGTGCACGAGCGGTGTCCCAAGCAAACCCTACCCAAATCGCTTCAAACAGTAGTGATATCCCCCTGCTGCCCCAGTTTAATTCTCTCTCATTTTCCTTTTGGGTCTTGGCCAATGTGTTTGCCTGGCTGAGGGCTCCCATACCAGTCAACCTAAATTTAGTCAACTGGTGTGTGTTCCCTACCTCGCACACACAGCCGTGATGTACCAGTTAGCACTGTCATGCGTCATAGCTGTGATGTACTGCACCACTCAGAGCCATTTCTGCCAGGAACAGTTTTCTTTGTTATTAAAATCACTCCACCCCACTGAAACAACTGGGAGAAATTGCCTGGAGGAGGGGAGGGGAGCCCTGGCCTTCCTGCTGAGCCCTTTACTGCACCTCGGGCATGATCTTCCTGTTGCTGGGGTAGGCTTATAACTCACTGTGTCCTGCAGCTCCCAGCTCTTTCCTCAAAAGGGGTGGCACAGGGCACACACCTCAGCGTACCTAGCTAATTTAAGAAGGCTTTTATTTTTCACACTGGCTTTTGTGAATACTCTTCCTGTGTCCAGGTCTCCTCACTCGTGGGGACAGCCAGGTCCTCCTTTCGCCTTGATCCCCTTGGTAGATGGAGCTTTTTGGTCACCATGAAAAGAGGACTTTAGACTTCTCCTTGTCTATGCTAGTTCCTATCTTATAGTTTTCTGCTGCTCTACTGTATATTTCCTAGAGCAAAAAGAAGAGTGAAGAAAATCCTATTTCTAAAGCACTGTCATCCTTAGCTCTCCTGTGCAAATGTTACCACCTTCTTCTTAATTCCACAGTTTCTGCCTGAGGGAATTTAATTTGGACTGTCTTCCCCTTTTTGCCAAAGAGCTCACTGTTTCCAAACAAAACAATCTCCCTTCATGACCTCTTCAGCCAGGACATTAGCTTTCTCCTGAGGAATAATGTTACTTGCTTGATAACTGGTCTCCTGCTCTGGTTCATGCTGAGCCTGCCTGGTGTGCCCAGCACACTGCCAGCACCCTTTGAAGAGCAATTAAAAAGTCAAAAATAATTAGCAGCATTTACATGCTATGAAGACCTTGATGGATCGGGACAACTACTCTAAGACATGCTACCCACACAATTTGAGCCAGGGGAAGCTTTAAAATGTATGTGTTTTACTACTGCAGTTCCATGTCAGTCACAAGTACATGCCTGAGTATTTGCATGTCTTGTTAATAGCCTTAAATAACTTAACACCCAATCCATGACTTGTTAACAACTTCCTTGGAATAATAAGGGATGAATAGATCACTGTGTTTGGGTAATCATGCCATTAAACTTGAAAAGAATAAGAAAACAGAAGGCAGAGCAAGAGAGGCAGGAAGTCTCAAAAGGCTTTGCTGCTTGAGAACGTGACACCAATATAACTTTAGGTGTGAATTTGTACAGTGAAATTAAAGCAATGAGGAAAGGTGCATCCTTTTTCACACATTATTTCAGAGGGACGGCAACATTTATTTGGACTTAAGGTGTTTAGTCACAGATTAAATGGAATCAGAGTAAGGCCAATCTTATTCTGAGATAAGAGAACGAACACAGCCACTGTTATGAATATATATGAGCTATATTGGTCCAGTCTTTTGTTGTCATGAGCATTTTGTGAAGGGCAATGAGCACAGGCATGTAAGATGACAAAGCTGAAGCCACAGCAAATTGCTTATTTAAGGACCTGCTCCTTGCTTTTTTTTTTTTGGTGTGTGCATAATACTGTTGGCAAAGGAGAAAACATCAAAGGGCAAACAGCAGTATTTATTTAAAAGACAGCTAACGGGGACTACGGAGGGACAGCAGGATAGGATGAAAGCATTTCACTGTTTGGTACTGAATGTGGGATGGTTCACACTGCGCTGAGGTCAAGGTTCAGACCTGCATTGAGTTTCAAGGTCTTGGCAGAGTCTGACAACTCACTTGTCTTGCTGTCTGCATGCTCGTTCTGCCATCCCCAGAATTTATCCTGGTAATAGGTGCTGTCATATCTCTCATTTTTTCTTTCAGGCCTTCTTTGAGTATATGGAGACCTGTGTACTTCGTGGATTTTTCTCTTTCTGTGGGTTATGATGTATGATGTAAATGAAACAGTGTATTTGTTATTCCACAAACCTTATCAAGACATGTAGACTCAAGTATGTACAACCGCCACCTGTACATCTTAACCTCAAGCACTCCGTATTAACCTGACCAGATATTTTGTTGGTCTAGGTGAGATTGAATAGATGCAAAGAATGGCCTTTGCTTCACTTTGTCATCAAGGCCTGACAATATCCCAAAGAGCTGCAGTAAATGTGTCGCCTCTGTTGCTTATCATTTCGCCACATTGTGAAGTGCCTCTTGGCCCACAGGGATGTAAACTGTTGTCAATCCAAAGAATGAGCTATCCAGGCAGGTTAATATATTTCTTCTTTGTGGATTGAGTGGACAGTAGTATTACAGATTTGGGTACCAGAACACTTTATTCACAGATACATGCAGTTTTAGTGATCACAGGACTTCTCTGTCCTGTGGGGGAGAAGGTGCAATGAGGCAGCTTACCTTAGTGGTTTCTTCCAAGAGCTCCTTGCTCTGCATATGAGATGATGCAGTCCCGCAGGGAGGTCGGGCAGGTTAACGTGGTGTCTCCTGCCTTGCTGTACATGGTCCTAGTACAAGAACCTGGGGTTTCCTAGGCTCTTTCCCTCCTTCCTGTGTCCTCCAAAGGTTGGAGAAGGGGTCCTGGGTCTGGATGCAGAGTTGGGGGGTTCACCAACAAAGTCATCAAGAACTCCTGGGAAGACTGGTATTCATTCCTAGGTGTCCTTAGTTTTAGGATTGGGTAGAAAAATATCCTATTGATGATTTGCCTGTTCAACATGCCTTGTTGTTTCCTGATTTGCTGTCACTGTTGTTGGCATCCACAGTTTGCTCCAGACGTGTCCTGGACACTTCTGTACTCCTAGAATATTGACAGTATTTTTACATATTTTATCTTTCTCTTTCTCTGAGCACATCAAAAACTGTTCTGTTATTTGGGGCAGGTAGTTGGTCATATTTCATCCACTACAGCAGAAATTTGGTTAAAGTTAATGTGTTTATGAGAAAAGCTGTGCTGACTAAGTCTAGCTGGTGCTAGCTGATACAGATGGTTGTTATCGGTTAGCCACAAGGTTTCATGTATATTTGATATTATGAAGCAACTTCTGCTTTGGTTGCGACACTTTGCGGAGTTTGTCTAGACATGTTAAAAAAAAAGGTAAAAGTTTTCAGGGCTAATCAAAATGTTCTCACTGGATCATTCTCATTTGCCTTTCATTTGATGATAACTTAGTTTGAAGAGCCAGCGCTGTGGGTTAAATGGATCGGTATATGTGAGGCACTCCGGCAGACAAAGATTGAGATTTATTTTCTGTTAGTATCTGTTTTAATTGACTTTAAAAAAAGTATGTTATCTAGTTTCAGGACTTAGTTTCCTATCAAATTATGAAAATACATAATATTAAATTTTACTTTTTGAAGGTTCTGGGGGAAGGAGGGAAGAAATCCTACCTCTCTTAAAGCACTAAAATATCACAGAGACCATAGTTTTTAAAAAAGCAGAGATGAAAGGAATCATTCCTCATCTGCAACCTCTATGATCTATATGTTCTTACCTTTTACAAGTTCTGTGATATCAGTGTTAAGTACCTTTGGAGATGGAAACTTCAATAATGTGACCATTCTTTCTGCTGACAGATAATTTGCGTTACACTTTCCACCAGCAAAGAATTAAAGCAGCAGCTGAATGGATGCTGTTTTCTCCATGTGAATGTGTGGAAGTATGTTGTCTCTCAGCCTACCTAGAAGTGTAACAGAAATGGAGAGAAACTTCCAATTAACACTTGTGTATCCACAGTGAGGATATTTTCAGCTTCTTGGATGGCTTTTTCTCTTCCTGCAGAGCTCCTGGTCTCAATAAGGAGGAGTTTCCAGCTTCTCTTGAGAAGGAAGTTCTCCAGCAAATGCAATCCATCTATGTTACTCACACAGGTATTTCACTTCTATTTGCAAACTGCAGATGACATGAAGTAAGAGGTTTGTGTTTTTAATCTTTTCAGACCCTGGAAGGCAAAATCACAAGAAACCGAAAGTGTTGGAGAAGCAAGCCTGCCATTCCATCCAGCAGCAAGGAATCACTTCTACCTAGAACAGCAGACTGGACTAAAATTCTGAAAACTAGAAAGTTTCAGAATGTCAATAATAAAACACTGCAAGTTATCAAGTATTCTTTGTGTTATTGGAACATTCTGGTAGCCTGTTAAAATATTAGGAAAAAAGTAATATTTATGCTGCCAGTAGGCTGAGAAGGGCTGGACTAATATGTTGAGTTTTGTGGGCTATTATGTAATTTTGTGGATTTCCTTTAAATTGATCCAGCTGCAGCAAAGTAAGCTAAAATCAATAAAATAAATGTTATCTGGAATGGCCCACACCATCCAATGCCTTCCAATAATTGTGTCTAGTAAGGGCTAGCACAATGGAAAACAAGAGTCCACAGAATGTGTTGTCATTTTATGAAAAATATCTAAAGACTTCTGTTGGCCATTACTAGTTGCTCACTATCTTACTTATATGAAGTGTAAACATACTTAACATTATACAATAAATGCAGCTATTATCCACAGACTCTTATTACAAGTTCATGATTTCTTAAGAACCACAGTCCTCTGCAATTTTTAGGGGGTGGGTGGGTGTTAGGGTGAGGAGGAAGAATTGGAGTATTGCTTTAAAGCCACTTAGTATTTAGATCAGGTTATGAAATTCAGTTGTGCTCCAGTGATGTGCTATGGCTAAGTACAGTACTTAGAGATAGAAGTGAAAAAAACAAATGAAATATTTTCATTGACTCAACTATATTGCTGTTAGGTTCATAAACATTTACGTTCAAAACTGTTTCCCATCTCTGCTATTGCTAATACCTCTGGTAATAAGTAATTTCCCACCTTTGTATAGTATCATGAAGCTTTTTTATACACTGTAATTTACTCATTCTTGCAGTCGCGCTCAACAGAAACAAAATACATCAGACTATTGTACATGTAAAGTAGACATGCGTTTGTTTGATTGTTTTTTTAATTAAAAATTGGGAATAACCTTTGTACACATCACTTGTGGAAAGCTTGCTGTATTTTGTTTAATTAAAAAGCCTACAAAACCAAAATCTATTGTATATAAACTAAGATACAGAAGTTTGTCATAAGGAGAGAGCTGATAGATCAAACTGTATTCAATATTCTTCAAGTCTAGCCTTGCTTAATGAATTTTTACAGTTAGACTCCTTCCCTGTGGGAGAGCACTGTTGCTAGCAGAGGTCACATACCAGGAATAAACAGGAGTTTGAAGTCTGAGGAGCCACAAAACCTCTCCTTGGTGTCTGTGCATTTACAGGTCTAGCAGATCTATCTTGTTTCTCTTTCAAGGTTATTAGTGTGAGTTAGTGTGCATGGTCCAGCACAGCTAATTCTATGAGACAACTTGCATGCTGTCGCCTCTATACTCTGTTTCGGATGCCTTTTTTTATGAGACTCAATCTAGTAATGTGTGCTTCATCTGCCTGTCAGTAAATAGTAAGTTCATGTGCCTGAGTAGTAAGAAGATGCTCCATGACTTCAGTGGGAGCTGAATTTTGAAGTAAATCAATAAACTTTTAAAAGGCTAATTAGATTGTGACTCTCAGAAATTGCTGCTCTGATATTTGAATATAAGATGAAGGTGTGCTGCCAGAGGCTCAAGGGAGAAAATGCTCGCATGCTTTCTGTTTTTGAATGGTTACAGATTAGCACAGAGCCATGGAAAAAAATGTTTGGGAGTCTCCAGTGGCTGCAGCAAGCCACAGCATGAAAATTTGAGTGTATCTTAATTAGCTGTTTATTATTTCTGACCTACGACCTGTTCCTTTCCTATTAAGTACTTTCTGTGCGTAAATGATTTAAATGGGGAGACTTTACTCACACCTGCATGGCTAGAGGCTGTTCAGATGAGATCTAAATCCCTCAGAGTTTGCTACCACGTTCCACTAATGCTATGAATTCTGCTTGGTTGATGACAGTATAGTTTTACTCATATTATTTTTCTGAAAGCTTTATTTGCTGGTTTAAATAAAAATAAGAATTGGTCTAAGCCTTCCAAGAAAGATCCTTAAAAGTCTCAGCTTTAAAGTATGAAAAAGATGAGGTGATTTAAAAAGGAAGGAAGGAAGGAAGGAAGGGAGGGAGGGAGGGAGGGAGGAAGAACATAGTTCTTACAGGTTATCTCGCTTCAAGGAAAAGAAAATCAGCAAATATGATATCCACTAAATTTCCAGCTTAATTTTTGCGGATTTTGAAGCCTCATCTGTGAACATTTGCTATGTATTTAAGCTGAATGTTTTATTATTCATTCACTCAACACTTTGTGAAGAGACACATAGGCTGAGATCAAAAAGACATTGTATCTGGCAACATTTCTCAAAAATTACAGATTTGATTCAGCTGAAACTTTTAATATGTCTACCTCCACTTCAAGTAATTATTTAAAATAAAAAATAGGAAAAAGTGTAAGGGTATTATAGGATTTATATGGTAAAGGTTTGGTAGGAGGGGGGCAACAGCTGTGGCTTCGGTGAGAAGATTCCAGAAGCTGCCCCATGTCAGATTAGAGCCAGCTCCAGCCGGCTCCAAAAGGGACCCGCCGCTGGCCAGACCTGAGCCAGTGAGCGACGCTGGTTGTGCCTCTGGGAGAGCAGATTTAAGAAAGGGGAAAAAAAACTGCCGCACAACAGCAGCTGGGAGTGAGAGGAGTGAGAAAATGTGAGAGGAACAGCCCTGCAGACACCAAGGTCAGTGAAGAAGGAGGGGGAGGAGGTGCTCCAGATGCCAGAGCAGAAGTTCCTCTGCAGCCCATGGTGTACCACATGGAGCAGATCTCCACGCTGCGGCTCATGGAGAAGACCATGGAGGAGCAGGTGGATGCAGCCTGAAGGAGGCTGCAGCCCACAGAGAGCCCCCGCAGGAGCAGACTCTGGGTCGGAGCTGTAGCCCGTGGAGGAGCCCACGCAGGAGCAGGTGATCCGGTGGGAGCTGCCACCCGTGGGGGACCTGTGCTGGAGCAGTTTGCTCCTGAAA
>VXAL01007190.1:0-17150 GCA_013399475.1 Chauna torquata | reverse complement strand
ATATGTATATAAAAAATATAAATAGATTATATAAAACTCCCTTTGTTGAGTCTGTTTTGCCCGTGACAGTAATTGGTGAGCAACCTCCTTGTCCTTATCTCAACTCATGACCCCTTTTCCAAAGTATTTTCTCCCCCTGTTCCTTTGAGGAGGGGGAGTGAGAGAGCGGTTGTGGAGGGTTTGGCTGCCCAGCAGGGTTAAACTTCCATAGTCCTTCAATTAGATATTTTAAAAGTCAGTAATTTTTAATTTCATACAAAAATAATACTTCATTTTGAAATTTGCATGTTTTGAGGCATCTAAACATCTTAAATATTTTTCAGTCCAATAAAATGTTTTATTCAATCTGAAATTACTCTTTTACAATATTCTTTGAATTCTTCAAAAACAAGAACTAGTAACCAAGTCACTTTGGTCCTATATTACTCTTTATGTTTTCCAGCATGATAAGCTATGAAAATATGTCCCATTCTGGAAGCATGGTGGTGGACAGCTGTGACCAATACTGACTAGATATGGATGGCTGGAGCTCTGGTTCCATGCCAAGGTCAGGCTGACTTAGGTTTTGACATGCTAAAAGACCTTTGCATCCCTTCCATTTTACTGTGTCAGAGGCAGCAGGGCTGCCTGGGCCTCAGGGTGGATGAGGTCTAGCACCCTCACATAGTTGCTGGGGAGGGAGTGAGGAACACCCTGCCTTGGGTCAGAGAAGCTATGCAAAGCGACCTTTACATATGCTCTGCTGCAGCATCCTTCTGGAGCAGTGAAGATGAACTGCATTTTGGCTTTTTGGAGCTGTTAGTAGGAGTGTGAGTAAATGAAGCAGCATTGCAAATCTCAGCTACCCTGTGCTCCTAAGTTTTTCAGCTGCAGCACTCATGCACGGTTCCCTGCCTCCCTCTGCTACCATTAGCTTTAATTACCATGGTGAAACAAAAGTTCCACAGGCATCTGCACATTCACCACTTGTTAATCATGAGGCTCCCTGAGTAGCAGCAGTGCAGGAGTGCAAGTGTCAAAGACAAGTACTTTAAGAGTCTTCCAAAGCACTATAAAAAATAAACTAGGCCAGTCGCCAAGACTTAATTCCTGCCTGAATTTTTTCTAAATTTTCTGTAATAAACCAAAAGACAAGGTTCTATTTCTTATTTCCTAGTTTTCTGTCTACAAGATGCTTTGGTGCAATCCTTGCTCAGTAACAGGGAAAGTTCTTGGGCACTCTGTGCTAGAGCTGAAGATCTCCTGGGAGTCACAAAGCAGTCTGACTGCTCTCCAGAGAGGTTCCCATCCCATCAGAAGATTTGCAGAAAAAGACAGAGTTTCTATTTTGTCACACTGTGGATCTCTGAGCACAGAAACAGAGGACAAAGCTCTGTCTAAACTGGGAGGCAACAAATAGTGCCCCCTTCACCAGCCCTCCTGCCATTAAGGAACAGGACTGCTATCCAGTACCTAACAAGCACTGTCCAGAGGGTACAGAAACATGGGCATGTGAACATGCTTGCACCAGCCTGCACTGCTCAGGTTAGTGCTGGTAACGAGGGCAAAAACAGTGTCAAAAATAAGGAGTGAAAGAAAGCTACTAAAGTCCTCACTGAGGCAGAAGAACCATTGGGCAATCACAGAGATCGAGAGAAACTTGGATTCCCTTTTGAGCCTTATATTGCTTTGATCATTCAGTGGCTTCATTTCCTCATGTTAAAAAAATATAAAATAATCCATATTAGTTTTTGCTTTTCCCTTTTTACTCTTTTCCAGCTTCCTTGCAACTGACACCAGGCTGAGCTACACACTTGAGCATGTTGATGATTTTTTTCCATTCCAAAACATTTTTTCTTAGGAGTGACAAAGTAACAATTTTCTAACTTTGTTTTCTTAAGGATCCCCAGGTATTTGAAAAGACACTGCTGGAATCACAAGCTATCAGACATATCATATAGACAACTATACCCTTTTATTTTCCCCCCTCAGCATGTCTTTATCATTTATTTTTCCAAATTCATTGTGTAGGGATGATTGTCAGAATGTGCTGACTAACAGCAATACCTAATAGATGCACCGTGCATGCCAGTAGTTCTAAATTTGAAATGATTTCCAGCTGTCTTTTCTGGAATATGAACAGTACCTGCTTTTCTTCTCTATATACTGTACTTCAGATTCTTGCCTGAATAGATCAAATATACTCCTTCTTAAGAAACTTCATGAACAGTAAATCTTCATATTCACTTCTACATTGCTCTTTTGAAGCAAAGCTTTACATAAGCGCTCAGAAATTATATTCTTAGAATGAATATGAATCTTGAAGAAAATAATTCAGTCCAAAGTCTACTTGTCTTCCAGTTCAAAGGTCTTATTGAGTCCTTTTACACAGCATGGGGCCAAGAACCTCTTAATATGCTGACTGTTGACTAACAAATTAGAAGAAAAAACTTTTGAAACAGTCCACGAATACAGTCAAAACAACAGAACAGTGCTCTGAATCCAAGCAGATTTTTTTCCAGGAAGAAATTCCAGACCAACAGAAATCCCATTTTCTTAACACAGCAGGCCAAGTGAATAAAGCATCAAACATTAAGATTTTTTTTTTTTTTAATTGCTTTCCAATGGGAGTGATCAACAACAACAACAACAAAAACTCTAGAAAGCAAATGCTTCTCCAAACAAAACGATCCTTTCATGTAGTAGACTGGAAGTTCTTTGTCTGGAAAATGAGTGCTCAGTGACAGGTTCTTTGGGTGATTTTTAGCTAAATTAGCTACAAAGTTACTGATTATCCTACAAAGCCCTGCTTTTCGTACGGGCCAGAGCCAAAGCTGGGGTCTAAGTGGTTCCACAAAGGCACAAGTGTATTCACTTGAGGAAGTTATTATCTAACCTCTATAGCCAGTCCGTTGAATTAGTTGGACATAATGTCACTTGCATTGAACTTTCTTTCCCAAAATTTCTCAAAGTTTTCATAACTGCAAGTGACTGTTAATACTTATATATGCAGAAATATATAATATTAAAATAGATAATGTTAAAATATATAAACAAAATAGGAACATTCATCGATTTTTTTCCTGAAAGATTGGCTAGTGTCTTGTGTCTACTCTGCAGTCAGGATTATGATTGCAGCTTAGGAAGCTGCGACAAGGTACCATGGCAAGCTTGAGTACCACATGAGCTAGTCATCTGCATAGCTATTGAGGTCTTATCGAGGTTAGACAGAAATCTAACTGTCCAAAGAAATACCTATCTTTGTATGATCTGGACAGAGGACATTATTTTTACCAGAATTGGGAGAAGCTAGGGAAATACTTCAGAAGTTAATGGAAAGTAAATCTTGAAAGGATTTGGGAAAAGGCAAAAATATTGTTACTGCATTTCTTGAACTATAGAAATAGCAAGAGTACAGTAACTGGGCATGAATTCAATGAGGTATCTCAAGCAGTACCTGCACTAGGTGTCATTGAGGACCATGAACTTCGGAGCAACTTTCTCTGTTGTCAGGTAGGAATGCTGGTGTAACTAAGTGGGAGGCAAGTACTGTGGCAGGAGGATCATGATAGGAATTCTTGAGCCTCTGCTCCTCCTCAAGCCTTTGGAACTCAGAGAAACCATCAGGATCTGAGCATCATGGTGAACCTTCCTCTTTTTCCTCATTTTTTTTTTCTCTTTTTTTTTCTCTCTGTATTTTAACTGTGGTCTTGATGCCTATGGCTCTGCTATGGGTCTAAAAGAGGTTCTTGTCCTTACTGGTTTCGATACTGCTGCTTCATAAAAATGTTGACACTGGATCAGGTGAGACCCATAGAAGTTACCATTCTGCCTCCAGCAGAGCTGCTGACAGCAGAAGCTTAAGATGGGCAAGCTTCAGCATTGATAGATAAAGAAAAACCTTCTTACTCCCTTTGAATTCTCATCCTGCTTCCTGGGATCATAAGATTATTTTTATCTTAGGTATAGTTTTATGATCCTTAAATGCACTCTTCGTTATTGTTATATATGTTAACATTAGAAGTTTAGCCAATATGATTTTATTTCAATCAAAATGTCTCCATTGCCCAGCTGAATCATGCTAAAATCTTGACCCAGCCACATCCCATAGGAATGGGCTACATGTCTACTTATCCAATATGTCAATATTTCATTTCAAGATAAAAATCTGCTTGCTAGGCAGCACGGTATAATCTCAGCGCCTTGTTCTTCATCTGAGGACAGGTATGTGTGCATAGTTGGAATATACAGGGCATGAAAAGACACCAGTGCTACAAATGAAGGAACAATTTTGCCTGAAACCATCTTATACTAAATCTGTGCAAGAGTAGCTGAATAAAAGATATACAAGACAATTTAAAAACCAATATTTTCATATTTACATATTTACACTGGTGTGTAAGTTGCACCACCTTTTATTTTGCTGTCTGCTTTCCCAAATACACATGTAAATAAAAGCAATAACTCAAATAGTAGGTTTCTGCAGCAGCATAAACGGATCTCTTTTTTTCATAACTATTGTAAGAGATCCATCCCTTACTTCAGCAAGGAAGAACTGCCCTTGACTAGTAAGCAAATATTGTGCTGAATTGAGCACCTCTGTGCCAAAAAGGTTTGTCTGCCACAGCTCATCTATCTGTCACACACTTCATCCAGTATTTCAAATTATATTCTGGATGTCAGAAGACAAAACCATTTGAGACTGTCACTTTTTCCCTCATCCTCATACCTGTTTTGGATTCCTTCTTTTGATTTCACCTTCTCTGATTATATGCTGTATGGAATTAAGTGGTACTAAATCTCACTGAAACAATGGTTGGCTTGGCTCAACTTCACCTTGGCTCCAAGGATCACTTCACCTTAGCTAATTACTCTCAGCTAGACCAGCGTGCATACAGTGATGTTACTGCTCCACTTCCATCCTCTGCTGTTCAGGGCTGGAAGTGTATGATTTCCTTACTGAGGGGATGCCACTTGCACAGCATTTGGGCAGTATGGTCTTATGGTCGTAGGAGTGTAAGTGAACAGTTAAACTAATATTTAAACTCACAGTAAAGGTAGTTCATTTAAACTAGGATTGTATTAGCAGCCCAAAGCATTGGGATTTTGCTATGTTGGTTGCTGTCACTAGGGCACATATTGCACCCAACCTGTAGTAGAAGGGACTGAGAATGTGGAGAACTACAGTTCCTTTAAAACACCCCTAGCACCATGTGATGAGATGTGTACATGCCCCAAAGTGTAATTTAAAGCAGCTTCAGAAAAATTATAACCTGTACTCTATTCCACAGAATCACAGAATTACAGAATCACAGAATGGGCAGGGCTGGAAGGGACCTCTGCAGATCATCTAGTCCAACCCCCCTGCCGAGCAGGATCACCCAGGGCACGTTGCGCAGGATGGCATCCAGGTGGGCTTTGAATATCTCCAGAGAAGGAGACTCCACAACCTCTCTGGGCAACCTGTTCCAGTGCTCTGTCACCCTCACAGTAAAGAAGTGTCCCCTCATGTTGAGCCGGAACCTCCTGTGTTTCAGTTTGTGCCCATTGCCTCTCGTCCTGTCGCTGGGCACAACTGAGAAGAGACCAGCTTCATCCTCTCGACACCCTCCCCTCAGATGCTTATAGACATTAATGAGGTCTCCCCTTAGTCTTCTTTTTTCCAGGCTAAACAGGCCCAGCTCTTTCAGCCTGTCCTCATACGACAGGTGCTCCAGTCCTCTAATCGTCTTAGTAGCCCTCCTCTGAACTCGCTCCAGTAGTTTGATGTCCCTCTCGTACTGGGGAGCCCAGAACTGGACACAATACTCCAGGTGTGGCCTCACCAGGGCTGAACAGAGGGGGAGGATCACCTCCCTTGACCTGCTGGCAACACTTTTCCGAATGCACCCCAGGATACCATTGGCCTTCTTGGCCACAAGGGCACATTGCTGACTCATGGTCAGCCTGCTGAAGCACCTAATAGCTGCATTTTCCTGTAGGTAGCTAAAGACTCCTCCACTGGGAGCTATGAATCACTTTCACATCTACCCCTAAGAACAGGTTTCTCTGTGCTGAAGAAGTGCTTAAATAAAAACTTCTGAGGGAGCCAAAGTGGCATGAAGTGAAGGAAAGAATGAGAGTTGGGCCATAGTAAGGATGTACTTTCTGTCCTGAAATGTTTATGGTAAAGACTGTGCTTAACCAGAAAAGAAATTGGTATAAAGCACAAGAAATCAACTGGAAGTCATTTAAAATATAAAATACCTTGTCCTGTGGTTAAAGACATTTAGCACATTCTAGTGTTTTAAGACTTGGAATTCACAAGGGGAACAAAGAGGTTCCCTTCACCCTTCATCCTTTCCATGCCAAGAGCTGCTCAGTTCTGCTACCATACTTGTGATGGTTTCAGAAA
This sequence comes from Chauna torquata, assembly GCA_013399475.1. NCBI lineage: Eukaryota > Metazoa > Chordata > Aves > Anseriformes > Anhimidae > Chauna > Chauna torquata. Next base: position 10,777 of record VXAL01007190.1, on the reverse strand, counting down.
AGAAAGAAAAAAGCAGGAAGCATTTTTCAAGTATTAGCAAAACCAAAAAAAAAAAAAAAAAGGAGAGAGAGAGAGAAAAATGTTCAAAAGCATAATAGTTTGCAGATATATACATCTGTCTTTTAAAGATAGTTCTCTGGTGAGTGAAGCTACACAAAAGCATTGTGACAGAAACAGCCTAGTCTGCAACAGCTCAGTGAGCAAGGTGTTGGATGAAACCTCCATGAAAGATAACTATTTAATAATTTTCTACATCACATTCTTAATTGAAAGCTATTTTTAAAAGATGACAGTTACAGGAGCTCATCTTGACATCTACCTTACAGACTTTATATTTTCACTGCTTTGTAAGGGGATTCAAGCTAATGCTTGCCATAATAAAAATACCTCCAGAGAATGTCAACATGTGCTGGCTGCATGAGTCAGGCTCCTGCAGAAACACTCATGGCAGATTGCCAGCCGCACTCTCAGGAACCCTACAACTGAAGGTTGTAGATGCTCGACGACTGCGTTTTTCAGACTCTACTGCAAGCCTGTAAATGTGTTCAAGCACTGCTATAGACTCCTGCAGGGTGGACTTAAATACACTGACAGTAGGCTTGCTTTCTTCGTTACCGTTTGTGGATCTCATAACAAAAGTTAATTGATTCTCACATAACTGTCTGTCACAGACTGAAATCCATTATTCCAAAATTTTGCAGGTCTGCCCTGGAATAAGTGACCTTCTGGCCTTAAAATTAAGTTACAGTACACTTTAACAATATACAGTGAGGATGAAAAAATGCATTTCCTTATCAATAGGGATTTACAGTAATGGGACAGTATTCCTATTCTGATGCATCCTTAAGGTTATATATAGCATTACCAGTCCTTCTCAGCTGCTCCACTGCCCTCGCTGGCTCATTATGTTCATAGTTAGGACTCGCACACCTCTAAAATTCCTTAGAGCTGCATCAGTCCTGCTGTGACTATTGCAGTCACAGCAGGTACAGCATCCTTCTCTCCCAAACACACTCATCTACCATCTGTAGGATTTAAGAGACCCTCACCACAGTCCAGCAAAAGGCTTCTGCTTTCTTTAATGCCTGAGCTGGTAACTCTGCCTCCTCTCAGGGCTCTTTAGAGGATGTGGTCGTGCTACATCATTTAGGCTGCAGGGAGGTGACCTTGCTTACCATGTAGCTCCCCACAGTCAGCTTCCGCACAGAGGGGGATCAGTGAGCTCCATACATGTACCCAGGGCTTACCTCCATTTACCTCATGCTTCTAATGAGAGACTTGACAGAGCTTCAGTGTAAAACAAACAAACAAACAAACAAAAACAACAACAGATTTTCCGCAAGGTTCTGCAAAGACCAGTACTATCTGGGAAGACATACTGGAAACTCTTTCCTAAGATTTAAGTCAGGTGGTTTTTTTTTTCTTTTTTTTTCCTTTTTTCTCTTTTTTCTTTTTTTCTTTTTGAGTGATTTGGGCTTGTTTCAAGGGCAGCCAGCTGTCTAATCAACTATGGTACCAATGCAGATTTTTGTTTTGGAGTCAGTATCTCATTTTAAGCAGTATCCATGAGAATATAAGCCTTTTATTTACAGTAACTAGTAAGAACCAGATTTTTAGCAATGTGTTTAGAGATTTCAAGTTGCAAATTAGGCACCATATACAATAAAGAGAAAAATTAGAAGATACCTGCCTGCAGGTTTGTGTGTCTCAAGGTATTTAAACCAATTTTGAAACTGGGAACAGTGGTGTTTTTGAAAATACCACCTTTACATTCTTGCGTGACTTCACTGAACACTCACTGAACACAGTGATACTTTGTGAGAGTTTAGGGGTCTGGTTTCACTACATCTAGATGAATCTATGGTTCCTCAGTCACTTTTATAGGGCAAATGAAAGTACATTGAAAGGATGACCACAGTTTCATTTTGCTGCTGGCATCCCATACCTGGCATTCACATTTGTGAGGCCTGGCATTCACACGTGAGGCTGTGTGGAGAGCTGGATTAGAGAACTAATTCAGCTGAAAACTATCCTGGAAAATATAGCTCATTTTCACCTTGTAATGAGCCTTTTCTGATCTGTAGCATGGCTACAGGGACCCTAGGAAGAGGCAAAATGAACTGCCATGGTGAGTGGATGGTACATATCCATTTGGAGGCAGTGCCAGTTTCTGCTGGCACTGCCAGTGAGTGTCAGTGAGGAAACAAGGCCCTAGGACCAAGTACCCATCACCACATGTCTGCAGTTGTCTTATGAGCATCCAGACAGGGTGGCTGGCTAGGATATACTGCAGGTCCCCACTTCTAGTTCAGGGTATCTTCCGATGCCAAAAAAGACATGAGGAATAATAAGGTTCATTACCAGGTCTCACTCTGAGATGGGATAAAAATACGTCCAGTAGAACATGCAGAGACCTGGAAGCTCCTGGTTTCTTGGTTTTGTGGAGCTTTTTGCAGGGTTGTCTACTTGATGCACTCTGGAGATCATCTGTAGAAGACTGGGCTTAGTTACTGTGGAAACCAGAAAAGGTTAAGTAAAATTTTGCTTTTTAATCAATCCTCTTTAATTTACTTTTCAAAAATAACATCAAAATATGGAGAAAGAGGTAAGCAGGCACACTTTTTTGTCATAACAAGATGGTGCATTCAACATCTGTGGAATGGACTTTGCACCTAGGCACCTGCAGGCAGTGACCAACATCTCCTGGCTCACGCACAAAGCTTCCATTATCATGTCTATACTCTTTAAAGTAAGCATTAAAGAAATCCCCAATGTTCCTGTGGCTCCGAGAACCCTTCGTAACACTGGTTAAGTTTTTCTGGTTAAGCTCTAGGAAGGGCTGATGATGAATTTACACCTTTCTCTATATTAAAACCCTCTGTGGTGGATTTACCGGCAGAGGGGCGAAGAGGCATGACCTGATGCGGTATGCATGGTCCTGTGCCCCGTGGTGCACTTGTGGCTTCCTGGCTACATAACCCTACCATTCAGACCAGGCTTGTGTCTGCCCTTTGGGCAAGCCAGGGATCATAATTTACGGGCTGCCTTAATTAGCACTTGGCTGTCAGAACGATCCATGAGTGCATGGACATCCGAAGGGTGCTGTCGGCCAGCTATACTGATCTGAGGTTGGCAGGAGACATGTCTATGCCAGCAGACCTCTGCAGGGGCTGCTGGCAGCTTTCTCCTGCCTCTCTGGTGCAAAGGGCAGTGAGGAAGCACAAGGGCTTCACTCTGGAAGAAAAATCCATTGTGCTGCTTCACCCATGTTGGCGAACAGGACAAAGTGGAAAACATGGCTGGAGTTCAAGTGGCGATTTTGACAGGAGGACATTCTAGTTAACCACGCTGTCTGGCTGCTGCTCATAAGCTGGATCGAGTGCCTGTCTGTGCCATGGATTCTAAAAAAGAGGCCCAGTTCATATTCAAGCTGCAGTGAAGAGTAAATACAAACTCATGAAGAGGCTTAACAGTGGCTTGCCTGTGGATGTGCTGGGAACCAGCAGCCATGTAAACGACTGATCCCTCCAGGTCGGCCTGGCCTCGCACGCCGCCTGTAAGTGAATTGTGTCTTTCATAGAAACATTCTCATTAAATCAAAATGATCACAGAACACCAAATAATCATAATACTGCCATGCTTGTAAGCCCAGAATCACTGCAGTCCCTTGTGGCCCTTTAATTTTCACAGCTTTTAATGTAAGGAGTAAATAAAACAACTAATTAACCTTTACGGGGTGAGCTCAGCATTTTATCATTTCCATCCTGGCTGGCCTGTCACAGAAGGGCACTTGAGCTGCCTGCCTGGTGCTGCTGCCCCTCTCCAGTGTGACCTCCTTCAAAACAGCCACACCAGCACTGTCACAGGTTGCCCAGGGGCCACACAAATTTCTCCCATTATCCAAAATGCCAAATGGAGTTGCTCTGGGTTTCCTTCCCTCCTCTCACTTACACTAATGTGCATTTCTGGACTACTGATTTAGGAGGTGGGAGCAGCTAAAAGGCATGATGCTGTCCTTGTCTGACCTTCCTGATGTGGTGCAGCCTTTGCAAATTCTGCCTTGTGCTACTTGCTATGATGCCAGAGAGTGCTGTCACAGAGCTGCATGCTGTCACTGCAGGGCAGAGGAGAGTCCCTACCCTTAACTAACTTGAACTCAATTCATTGTGCTACTCAGCTGACTGACTGGTTTCTCAAATGTCTTCACAAGATGCCTTTGAGCTCACCAAGTTTTTATTTTTCTTTTAAGACCATGAGTGGGAAAAGAAAAAATTAAAAAATATCTCCCTAGTACAGACCACAGAGGACAGACACAGACTTAAGGCTTAAACCTTGGCCACGCAGTGGATGAAGTATTTCTTATTCCCCTGAGAAATAACTCTATATTTAGGAAGAATATACTGGATTTATTTACTTATCATCTGAGTTCAGATTCATAGCCCCACTCTCCTCTCCCCTCCCCTCCCCTCAAAAGAGAATTCCAATAAACAGACTGAGAAAGCACTCTGTCTGCATGCCAGGCGGTTATTTATTCAGCAGGAGTTAATGGAGCTCTGGGTAATGAAGCCCCACATTTGGGATGTTGTTTAGCTCCTGTAGCAGCACTGCAGCTTCTCTCTTTGTCCGTGCTTTGCTTCCACCCCTGGTGCTCTTGCAAGGTCTCACACAGGTATGCTTGTGCTCATTTGGAGCTGGCCACTTTGGTTGAGTTCTGCAAGTAAAAAATCAATATAAGCCAAGCAGAGATCAATTTGAAAATGTACCTGCAAAAGAAAGACATCCTAATTTAATGGACTTTAAGAACTGCACTTTTAGTTAAACTCCCTGCGTAAATAAAAAATCTAGTGAACAAGACCACAAAGAATTAGGTGACCAAATTCTCAAATCTTTATTCATAAATTCCCAATAAGCACAATGCAAACCTTCACTGGGTGGACATTAAAGACTGCACTGCTGGGATCCTAACTCTAAGTGCACAGTGAGTGCAGTCTAAAGCCTTGGAGAGTGGTGGGAATATGTGAAGGGCAACGTAGTTGCACAGCTGCATCTGCTCAACTGGCACAGGCACAGGAGCTCAAGCACAGGCACCTCACAGGATGTAATCTGGCTCTGCTGCAATAGCAGGGAGAGCAGGGTGAGTTGGTGTGAGGGTGTCGATTGATCCCAGGGAGGAAGGGGGCAGTGGAGAGGCTGCTGAGAGAGCCTGGGTAAGAGAGGGATGGAGGGAGGTTTGTGGAATTCAGGGAGGTCGAGGGCAACTGAAGAAGAGTCTGACTTTGGGAAGAGCATAGGGATCTCTGCACTTCTCTTTTGTTCCCAGTACAGCCTGCAAATTAAGTCACTGACAAACAAACATGAGATGTGAGTCTGAACCTAACCACCCCCCTCTGAATGACATACATAAAAGCTAAATTTGTACTCCAGGGTCCAAATTCTTTGGACCTAAGAGGAATTAAAATAGCCAATTTGATAACAAAATGTGTGTGTAGCAGTTAAGAGCCGTGGTTTCCTGAGGGCATTTACAGTGCAATGTTTTCCTATGTTGATATCATATTTAAAATAAAAATATCTCCCTGGCATCAGAAAGCTGCTGGAAAGTTAAGATATTTTGAAGCCAAACTTACTTGCCAATTCTAACTGCTTTTCTTTTACTCGTGTTCTATGAGCAGGGCAAGAATCAGTCACTTTTATTATGTCTTGCTTCCTGGCCTGGCACCTGACAATGCTTTGTTCTAAGAAAAGACTTTTCAAGAGCAAACACTGAAGATGTACTTGAAAGGAAGTGTTTGTGTTTGCATGTGCAGTGTGGTGAATGGATTGGAGAGACAAAAAGAGAGTGGACGTGGTAATCTTCCAAATGCTACTTCATACATAGAGTATGTGAGTTTCTCCCAGCTTTGCTTTTGAAAAATAGGTTTGAACTTGGGTTTCTTTGGGGTAAAGGTGGAGACTAGCCTCAAAATAGCCATGTCGGTTCTGTTCAGATACCCTTTTTTTCTTCTTCTTTTTTTTTTTTTTTTTTTGAAACTAAGAGTTGGATCTCATTTCCAATTTCTAACAATAAGAAATCTTGTCCTGAAAACCTATTATTTAATTTCAACTTACAGTCATTTAGGGATTTAATATTCATTTTTTTTCCAAGACATTTCTAGGAAACATTAAGCATTTTGTTTTGCAAACTTAGACAAACATCCATAAATCACACATTTTTACTGCTCAAGATCAGTGAAAAATAAGGTCATGAGTAAAGCTGGAATGCATCAGATATAGACATATGTTCTATCTGTTCATAATATTCTGTATTTGTATGTGTTCAAGTTTCCAGTTATGAGATTTTCTTCAGAATTCACTATAAGAATCATGTATGATAAGGCATATAGCTTGAGATTGTTACATCTGTCCAGAAAGTAGAATTTCCATTCCATAAGAATTTTTTAAATTAAAAAAAAAAAAAGTCAAAAGAGAATATGTTATTCCTCTATCCCTCTCTCTCAGCCCCATTAAAAACAAACAAACAAACAAACAAATCAGATTCTTCACTTTCAAAAAATCAAATACCATTGTATTTCCACTTTTCCTAGCAGGTCTAAATCCCAAGACTTTTATAGCAGCAGCATTTCACTGAGCAGAAAGCCAGTCAGGTCCAGGGTCTGAAAGTCACTGTCCCAGAATTGGGAGCCTGGCCAGCAGACTCAGAGATCAGCAACTCGCTCTAAGTCTGCTGGGTGAATTGCTGGGAAGCCAGATATCCTGGTATCACTGACTACCTGCCCACCATCCTATCCTTCAGCCACCTATACCCTGTTTTTTTTCCCTAGCCAGCCTGACTGCTGACTTTCTGGAGGGAGCTGTCTTCTGCCCTCCTAAGTCCCAGCAAGTTGAGCAGCCCCTTCACAAACTGCTTGGATCATAGAAAGAGTGAAACCACCTACTCAGAAGCAAATAATAGGCTGAAAAACAAAACCATTCAACTAACATATTTCAAAAATGTACTTTTAAAAGGAGAACAATGTGTAAAGCATTTGAGTGGCTTATAGGAAAACAAATGAAATCCAGTGACTACCAAGACCCAGATAGGGGCAGGGAGGAAAAAAGTAGCTTCTCGATCAGTGAATGAGACCATGCAAGGAGATGCTGTTGTGCCTCTGCAACAAAATGCACCGTCTCCCACCTCCAACAAATGGAGACCACTCTGGACGAGGATGCCTACCTGATGTACAGCTTTCTCTGAGTTGTTAGAAGCTAGCACCTCTTTGCCTTATCTCTAGCTCAAAGACGATGCGTTTTTTGTCAGTCTCAACCTTCTTACTTCAGTTTTAGCCTTGGGAATGTAATTGGACCCAAAAACATTAAATGTGCAATTGCCTCTCCTCTCGTTAGCTCACTTGCACTGCTCTCTCCTAGCCCCTTCCTGCTGCTTTGCCTGCTTGCATTACTAGTTGAATGTGTTAAGCTGGAATCACAGTGAAACGGCATTTTCGTAGAAGGTACTTATTAGCATGACAGTGAACACAATAAAAATACATTGGCGGAAATAAACTATTTTTCTTATCAGTTTTTCTTTCTAGGACATTCAAAACAAGTGAAGGACGGATACTTTGTCACAGGGAAGACCCTAATACCCTCTGGTTTTCTGGTAGGCAGGGAAGGTGTCCAAGTGGATTGAAAATCCCAGTGGTGATCTATTGGAGAAACTACTAGCATGTACAAAATCTGTTATTTTCTCTTGCCAGTGCATTTCAAACAAAGAATGAAGTCAGACACTTACTCTCCATTTGCTGTGCATAAATAACTCCTTATACCACTAATGGCAGTTGGGTTTATAAAAGATGAAATTTCAATATTATGTGATTGGCTTTTGCTTCTCCTTTAGACTTTGTTTATGACTGTCTTAAATCAGTTTGTAGTTACCAGTTCCTTCCTGTTCCATGTGTTCTACAAGGCAAAAGGAGAAGTTGAAGCAGTCTCAGTTGGCTGAGCTTCCCCTTCAACACTGGTTGCCATTTCCGAGGTGCAATGCTTGTCAATGAAGCGTGTTAAGATAGTGCTGTGTGGAAATAAAAATAAATAAATAAATAGCTAATTCAAGCATAGCACAACTCTAATTAAAAATGGAGATTGACAACAAAAATTGACAGGAATATTTGTCTTTTTTTTTTTTTCAGAATTGATTACAGTGAGAAGAAAGCTTCATTGCAAAACCATCCTCACAAAATAAAAATATTCTTTCAAAGCGTATTATTAAAATGTTGCTAAATGTTAGTGAACTGTGAGCTTCAAATCCATTTTGATACGTGCCTGCTCCACTATATAAGGTTTCCCATGCGCTAATTCTTCTGTGAACCATCCTGCTCTCTTTGGCCCATGGTAGGAAATGGAGTCAGCATGTTAGCATAGCTCTGTGCAGAGACTGTTGATTGTGTCAATTGTTTGCTAATCTCTCAGCTGAGTTGGCATTTGCTGAACACAGCATTTTTAGGAAGTGGTCTGAGATGACCACACTTTTTTGTTATCTTCAGCTAGCCCATCAAGCTGATCTCAGATTTTGGTTTGAAGTACTTTGTTATCTAACATCTCACTGTCAGAAATGTGTTTATTTTAACTTATCTGATCAGTAAATTTGAACTTTACCATTTTTTTTGCTGCAGACAAAATGGTCTTTACTCTTTGTCTTTACCATACATATATATATATGCACATACACATAAGTATGTTATCAGCTGGTGGAATAAGCAATAACTGAATATGGAATAAAGTGATTTCAAGGTATAGAATGTAGACCAGTTAAATTCTAGTCACCCAGAATAGTATTCCTCTGGTTAATAAAAAAATTTTGATAAAAATAAAATATTGAGGACTGCTGCAAATGGCTGTGCAAACCTGAGGTGGAGCCAGTGCAAGGAACAGTTAATAATGTGGTTGGTGTGCAGTCAGTTGTACTCCACATACACTGCCAAAAAAATTGCCAGTGGAGGGAATGCATTGAATGTGTACAGCACTAAAAAAAAGGAAGAAAGGAGATTGTGTAGGTGACCAACCAGCACAGAACAAAAATGCCTGCTGCCTGAATGGACATGAGTCTGGAGTTAGTGTTAGAGCAGGATAACACTGAAGGTCACACATACTTTCCTGACTGGAAGAGCACACTGTTGTCTCATTTTTCTCATTAAGGGGGTGAGTGGAAGACTAGCCAGATCTCTCCAAGCCAAGAAAAAGAGCCAGAACATGAGCTCGTGATACAGATTTTTTGCCTTTTTGTTATGGGTGGCCCAACTATGACTTTCTGAGCAGCAAGAGAGATAACGGTTCCTGGACGAAAAGCAAAGCATTAGAAATGGAGTAGATTTGGTAGGCATTTGGAAATGGCCTGAGACCATTCCACTTTCCATTGTTTGTTCAACAGAATGCTTCCTTGAAGGCATCTATGGATTGTCAATGATGGTACCCAAAAAGGCCTTAAGAAGAATTGTCCACATAGTCTCTTTTGGTGCGTGTAACTGTCAGGGTGATGCATCCACATTTTGTGGAAGTTGATTACTTACAGGCATAAGTCATACATGCATAAGCGTTCTCAGAAGTATGTGGAAACTCATGTACATAAATTATACACATTAAAGAAGTGATAAGATTAACTATCATGTCAAGAACAACTCTGAAAAAAAAATATGGACTGATTTCAGCATAAAATTAGTATAAGCGAGAAAGGAATTGAGCTGTGTGTTTTGACAATTTTCTCTTGCTGTGATAGACAAGCTTATTTTGACTGGCACAAATTTTAGCATATTAGTAGCAAATGTGAATTACTTTGTGAGACGGAAATGTAATCAAGTGCACCCATTACTGTAGCCTATAATTCTAATTGAATGCATTCTTTGGAATTTGTTTATATAGTATTTTTGGCTAAAATAAAGAATGTACTCTTATTTTTATAAGTATCTTGGGGAGGCAGGCAAGTTAAATTATCAAGTTAAAAATATATTACTTACAGTCTTCAAAGTGACTATAAAATGATATAGCTAAGTTCCTTAGCTTTTTCTGTTTCTTACTGTGTGGTTTTTTTTTTTTTTTACACTCCCCAGCTTCATATATTTAAACTCTTACAACTAAAAGGCTCAGTCTAGGACTAGAAAGTTAAGCTGGGTCATTTTCAGTACTTCTGACTTCTTGTACTTCTTCTCCACCTCTGATTTCTGGCTCCAATGTCAGCCACACATAACGCCAGAAAACACTGTTTGTTCCCCTTGTCTCTTGAACATCTGTGCACAACCACACCAACTTTGGTGGAGAAATCTGAACAGTAGATAAATCACTTGGGATACTTTTATGGAGTTTGTGAATATGTTAAAATGAGTTAGTTTCTTCATCTCCTGCTGCTCTGCTTCTGTCTCACTGGCTGGGTTTCATCTGGCCTGAATTAGGCTTCCTGAGCTGTTGTGAGCATCTACTTATCCACTGCTGAACTCGCTGACCTTTCTACAATTCTACTGCCCATTAAGATCCTGAAGTAGATGCTTAGTGTCTCTAGATATACACATTGTCTCTTCTGCACAACTACAGTGCAGGTGCCTACAGTTTTATGACTTCTGCATACCCTGCTTCTTAAACATCCATTTTCGACAGGTAGGAAGTAGCATTCCACCCTCCCAAAGCTGACTTTTTTGTCAGTGAGAAGCTTTCGATCCCCCCATCTGTGGTTGTCCTAGCATGAGTACGGAAAGACAGAGCATAATTTGTCACAAAACACATTGGTAAGTATAACGGAATCACAGAATCACAG
>VXAL01007189.1:296554-335813 GCA_013399475.1 Chauna torquata | reverse complement strand
TCTTCACCCAAGTGTTCACCCAAGTGTGCACTACCCAAGTGTTCATCTCTGACTTCTCCACGGGTTTTGGTAAACTGCACGGGCAAGCACAATGCATGCTTGAACCTTTGCTTGCTTAAAGTGGCTGCAACTGCAATGTTTGTATCAGAGTTGACTCTTCCCCTCATTTGGCACATGTGGGGCATCTACCCAAGACTCTTAAGAAAGGATCAACACTCACCTAGTTTGCCCTGAAGACCCACAGGGGCCTGTGGTTGGTGTGCCAATCGCATGTTTCTGTAGCTAAAACAACAGCTTGCATCCTGATTGTACTGCAGCTCTGCAGTATGTAAAGTAAGTGAGATGGAAGAAGACTGAAGTTTTCATTTCTATAAAATTCCTTCTTCTAATAAATTAATATTGTTTCAACAACATGGTAGAATAACTTGTCACTTTAAGAAAAATTTGTTGAAATGAGTGGTCTCAGGAAAATTTGTGGCTTTGAAAGTACAAAGAAGGTTTAATTGCTTAGATTCATGGCTGTGTTTTGCAGACAGAAAACAAGAATATTACAACTTTTTACTGAAATTTGTGAATCCCAAAAACTGTACCTGTTGTTCACCTGATCCTGTCAACTGAACATCTTAACATGCCTTTCCATTGCCTCTATTCATTCCAAGAGGTAATAATATAGAGTTGCAGGTACTATCATGTAATTGGAAAGTTAGTTTAGCAACACAATCCTCATTGCCCATTTGCTCAAAGACGTACATTATTTTTGCAGGCATGGCATTCAAACAGTCTTGTCATGGAGACTTAAACTTAAAATTACCCTTTGGACCAGCCATTTGAGCCACTGTTATCACATTTACAATTGAATGGGTGGTGGGAAATTCCTTGTGTGTGACAGTATTAGTAAACTTGTCTCTGTTTCAGTTCTTCTTGTGTTCTTGTTTACCTCAGATTTAATCAGTATTTACCATAGCCAGCAAGTCTCTTATTGACACAACTATGTCTTCTAAAAAGGCTTTTTCGCTTTTTCTCTAACAGTAAGATGAATCTGCACTGTGAATTTCCATAAATTGTTAGTGGCTTTTTAACAAAAAGACCTCTGCAGTGGAGGAGCTGGTTTATTGCTAAAGCTGATTCAGTGGTTGGAAAATCAGTATAGCGAGGTAGTCTTTGTAGCTTCATTTATAAATAGCTATGGTTTTGAATCAATCTCTGATTGAGTTCATTCCACAGGCAAAAATCTAACGCTTGTTTTGTGAAGAGTCAACATACGATTCATCTTTCTAATCATGGACATTTAAAAATAACTTTTTTTTTTTCCTAAGGTATTCAATGTCTTTATTGGCTGGCTGATTTGTGTGAGAAGAGAACTGATTAGTTTTTGGGGGCTATTCTTTTCCTTCCTGTTACCTTTTATTACCTGCAGGTTTTCTTCTGCATAAAACTTTGTTCATGCAGGAGAGCCTTCAGACTAGTCATCGTTAGGACAATTACCCATTAGAATGAAGATCTAGCAGACCAGTTTTTCTACTTACCTTTTATTTTACCTTCCATCTCATTTCAGATTACTTCTCAAAACAAGGTGGATTTCTGTTTTATGAGGCAGTAGATCTCTGGGCTAATGGACATAAAATACGCGAACTAGTAGGTTGCAGCTTTGGCATAAATAACCCTAAATTTTTTCATTGGGACTGTAAATTTCTCCAGTTCTCTCTTTTTAGGCAGTTCTTGGACATAAGATCCCATTGTGTTTTGGAGCCATGAAAGGTAAAAGCACAGTGCAGGCATACAGAGAAGAGTGAGATGGAAAAAAAAGTGCTGAGCAGCACAGGACTGTACAAGACAAGCTTATTTCTCGTCTTGGAGCTCCTGTAGACATTGTATACCCCAGCACTTTCACAGTAGCATCATCCTGGAGAAATATGAAAAGAGACCATTGAAGGCTATGGAGGAGGCAGTTTGCTAGAGGTCCAGCGCAGGAAACAAAGGCCCTGGAAGAAGATTGAAGAAATGGTGAATGGTAGAGTTACAACATGGCAAATGCAGCATAGCGAACTTGGTTTGAGCTTCCCACCTAACTCCTCACTGAGAGCTTCCAGGACAGAATGGAGAGAAGCTCTCATTTGCAGTTACAGTAAAGGCCCCCAGATAAAGAGTATTTGATTGCAGAGTAGGGCAGTATGTGACACTATAGAAGTACGTCAGCTATAGTATAGTGAAGGCTGTGGCGTGGAGCTGGCTGTGGATAGTAATGTCATGTGCTGGTCTTCTGCTTACTGTAAAAGGAGCTTTTCGAATTTATGTTCCAGGTTTGAATGAACCCGGCAAGAAGTTCTTGAGATGAGTAAGACTGGATGCTGGTGGAAGGGAAATAATCTAATTAGAAAGTGGTACTGTACTTGTGCCTTTTTGCTATTGGTACCATGCATCAGTTACAAAAGATCAAAAAAACCAAAAAAAACTCAAAAGCTGTTACACTAAAATACAAACAATAAAAACGGAAGATATTTGAGCTCCTCTTAGGATTTTGATGACGTTTAGTGATGCTAAGCATCGCGTCTAAGAAGGACATACTAGAATGTCTACATTTCAGCAAGTCTTAAGAAACTTCAAAATCTTTCCCTTGTTTTATTTCTAGGAGTTTCTTAAGGGCTCTTTTCATTGTATTTCTTTCAGTAGTAAAAGGGCATGTCAATACTACTCCATTTTCAGTGTAGTTTTACTATACCAGTCGCACCTTTCCTTAGCTTCCCCGTGTCTTTCAGAAAAGAAAAAAAAAAGTTTCCTTGGGCCTCTTGAATGTTGTAGGAATTGCTTTGAGTGGCCTTTTGTCTAATAGGAACTGCCTCGCCTCTGAAGACATTGTGCGAACCTCTCTGAAAAGAAAGTATACTATCAGCAATCCTAACAAAATACTGCTTGAAGTAAAGACAGGTTGTGCTGTATACTTGTTCTTGCAGGAAAACCTGATCTTCTGATCTCTAACATGAGTATTTCTATTAGTTTTGTGCTAGTCTGTCATGTAAGAGTAAGAAAACATAATTACTAAAGGGTCTTTGATAAGAACCAGTAATGTGTTACAGCCATCACGCTGGTCTGTATTTGTAGGAGTGGTTGCAAAATTTGACCTGTGAATTGTTTGTTGGCTTGTTAGATTTTTCTCTTCAGAATGCATGCTTTCACCATGGTGTTCTTGTGTTTGGTTCTTGAGCTGTTGCTGAAGTATAGTATAGTGTAATGAGCAAAGTTAGCATTTGTCATACTTGCACTATTTGTCATAGTTGCACTATTACACTACTTTTGTTTTTTTTTTTAAGGTGCGTTTATCCATTACAGTAGACTTAGGGAGAATGTGTACTAGATGGTGGAAGTTAATTTGTGAACTGGAGTAACTGTGAAGAAAAACATGTTAGCAAGATCCTAGTATTTCAGCAGCATTAAGTATGGGTATGAATGTTATCCAGCCCCAGTCACTTGGCTTATTGGTGGAGAAGATGCATCTTCATCTGACCTTATTTCTTTGTCTAGTAATTCTTACCTTCTTTCTTTATCTGACAGTTCCTTTAATCTATTTCTTTGACTATTCTGTGGGAAGACATCTTGGACAAAGAGTACCTTCAGTGTTAGGGGAACATTTGAAATACATTTTCCTTGTTTGCAGAAACGGTGGAAGGAGCTCTCTAAGGAGGACCAAGCACCAAGTTCTGAGCAGTCTCCTCCACACCCAGCCAAAATAACCACTGAGAAGTACAATGGGAACAGCATAGGCCTGGAGAGTAAAGATCAAGTGGAGAAAATAAATACTGACCTGCCCACAGATATCACAGATGGAAACATTGAAAGGTATGCGAAATGAAGAAGTAGTTTAGAAGACAGAGATAATCTTGAGAGGCTGAATTATTGTATGCTTTTCTGATCATAAGAAAACTTCAGGGTCTTTCTTCGGTAGAGGGAAAAGACAGATGGTATTTGACAGTCTTACTTATTTTTTAATACAACTTAGATATTTCTTACGATAAAAATTTATTGTGTAAAGGTCAAGAGAAGGAAAAACAAACATCTGTAATAGACGCAGCTAAACTGTATGCTTGAAAGCATTTTCCTACAGACTGTCTGTGGATTCCATTGTACAGTGAATTAGGTCTAAAAATGCCCAACATAACCTGATGCTAATTTTTAAATACTATAACAGCTTATCTTTGGAAAAATATATGATACTTCAGAAGCACGAAGGTTTTTATCACCTACCATTTCCAATTTGGTGGTTGAAATTGTGTCGTGGAAGCCATATGTTACCCTCCATTGATGTTGTATTTCCACCATTAATAGATTTCTGTGGTCCAGCTGTGGTATGTGAATTTGTCTTTCTCTGTCAGGTTAACCTGCGTCATGAGTCAGGGGTTGGACTCGATGATCCTCGAGGGTCCCTTTCGACTCGGGGTATTCTATGAGTACTAATGCCTCAATGCCTGGATTTACTTTACACAGCTGTGTGTTGCTGTATTGGGAATTACCATCTGAACTGCTTTGGGCCTGTGTCACTTGGGTCTGCCTGTGTTACCGCAGAATGTTGATACACAGCCAGAGACCAGGACTGGACTGTGCAGAGCTGTACAAGAACAGGAGGAGGCAGCGTCTGTTCCAAAGGATTGCGGTCCGAGACGAGTTGCAGCTGTTCAATGTAGATAGAGTGAAATTCTGAAATACCAGATGGCTTACTGAACATACTGATTAGTTGTTGGTTTTTTTTTTAACATCTGTATCAGTGTTTGGAGAGAGACAGTGGTTTTGTAGATGTTTGAAGGGCCCCTTGCAAGCCTGAAGAGGGGTCATGGGTATGTGTGGTGTGCGTGCTAGGACTTGAGCAATCAAAGGCTTTTTCTTGTGGCAGATCCACACTTTCGTGGAGATGGTGAGGACGCTTTTGGAGACAGGAATTACAAGAAGGCCCTGGTAGTGTAAAAACACACAACTGATTTTTTAGCCTGCGTTCTCAACTGAGATGTGGTTTACAGGCTAAGATAAGCACCATGAAATCTGCATGTAGACACAAATAGGTTAGGATCAACATATCAGTTGAGTTAGTGTGAGCTCTGTGGTGTAGGCATGCACTTAAATACTTTAAATGTTTGCGTGTAATACCCTACACTGCACACACCTGCAGCCTCCATGCAAAAAATCCCAGCCACCAAGTGGGGCACTGATGAGGGTGAAAGACTAAGCTCAAGTAATTAAGCTAATTTTGTTCCCCGTTGAACGCTTAGGTCAAGCACCACTTATATCTTTACATATGTAACTAGCTAACTTTACAGGTCTTCACTTACCTGAAACTGTTCGCATTGATTTTTAAAACAGAATAAAGATTGTGTTGGGAAGAAGTTTGTTTTAATATCTGAATAAGCATTTTTCCTGTTTTATGATTTAAGATGTACTTTTTCTTTTTTTTCTTTAAGTACTGTCCGAAAACGGCTGCGAGAGGATAGAAAAGCTAACACAGCACAGAAGCTGCAGCAGATGAAGCAGAAGCTAAATGAGACTGAAAGAAAAAGAAAAAGGTGGTTATATTGGAAACCTATTCTCGCTAAGATTGGGTGTGGTACACTGATTTTAGTTGGCGCTTATTGTTGCTGGAAAATGTATTTTCAAGAACATTCCTTGTAAGTAACAAGCCTGTCTGCTCTAGCAGCTGATTTTGCTGCAAGTTAATGACTAGGGGTGTGACTTTAAGCAGTAGACTCCTTACACCTGGAATGGGTACAGACCATTACATACGATAGAGAAGTGATGTAAACTTGATCATATGTCAACATCTCAGGACTTTCCACTGCAGGTACTTATGAAAATGAACTGCTACCCCCCAGCAAAGCTGATATTTTTTGTTTATATAAGCAGGTACAAGCTTGCTGCAACTGTTTATACACTTTTAAAAATGGTGGTCTACTGGATCTTGAGCAAACCTTGAACCACAGAGGTTTAGCTACTGAAGGCTGTCTGGATTTCAATTTACATGCCTGACATAAGCAATAAACAGTGTTGTATCATCTACATTATTAATGCAAGGAAGTTATCCTTAAATGTGTGTAATGTGTAATGTACCAGTGACATGAGCATAAACATTTTATATTCTTATGACCTAGGATAAATATATTTTATAATTGCATATTTAATCTTTTTGTAGTTCACTGTACTTTTAAAAGCTCAGTTTGTACAAATTTCTGACCAAAAAGAATTTGACTTTTGAAACTAAATGTAATTTGTGCATGAAAGTAATAGTGCAAGCATTCCCCATATTTTGACTCTCAGATTTACGATATGAGCAGCTAGGGGTCTGATGAAGCACTTAAAAATTTCTACTCTGTTAATTTGCATTCCTTATTTATTTTTTTTTTAGTTTTCATTATTTAAGTAAGGCTTGGAAATTTGAATTTTTTTAAGGCTTTTGAAAACTTAACCCCCCACTGAAAAGCATACTGTTAAAATGACAAATGTATTCAGACTTCATCTACTGTTTGAAGGCCAGCGTTGTTAAAGTTCTGACATTCCATTAAATGTGAAACAATGTTTTGTGTGTCTATAGATTTTAATTGCTATAAAGAATAAAATTCATTTATCAGTAATATATGTAGAAAGCACATCAAAGGAAATTAGTTTGTCTTCCAAGTGTGGTTTTAATAGAAAGCGAATGTTGATAGTATTTTTCTGTAGCCGCTATTTTCAGTTGTGTTAGCCACTTTCACAATTTCACGAATTCTAGAATTGGTTTACAGGTTGCCTACCTTTTTATTTAAGAGGCATGATAGTAAAACACTCAATGACTATATTTTGGGACTACCTATCCTACAGTCACTAACATTATTGAGTACACCTTTTCCATTACTTGGATGATAACACTTCTAAATAGCAACTGAACACAGATGACTTGCTGTCCTTCAAGTTCTCTTCAAATACAGAAATCGTATGTGGCGTATGTAGCTTGCTGTCATCCAAGTTGAAAGTTAATACTTTGTAGTATTGGATTGCATTTGGAAACCTGGATTTTATTTGTTCAAGCATTGACTTGTTGGATGACTTCAGAGAATTCGTATTTTCTTTCTTTGTTTTCCTACCGTGATTGTTTTCTGTTGGGTGTGGGTTTGGGGGATTGGTGGTGGTTGGTTTTGTTTGTTTGTTTTTTCTGTGGGTGGGGGTTTGTTTTTCTTTTGTTTGTCTTTTTGGTCCTTTCATAAAGCACTTTTTGGATTTATTGCTGGAAAATACTAAGAGCTAGGTAATTACTGTGCTCATCAAGGAATTACCTTGAAAGGTTTCCACTATGTTCAAGCTCAGTGGTAACGTGCCAGGCATGGGGCCCAAATAGTCTGAGGTTAACTACGCAAAGCTGAGTTGCGTGTACTTTTTGAAATTTTCATTTCACAATAGTTAATACTATTTTGGACTACGCTGTTTATATAGTAAACAAATGCTTAAGTGTCCAGATAAGGAAGAGAAAACAAGTGTAGTTTCTTGGAACACAGAGTTACGTATTTGGGTAACTGTGCGTCAGTAAAACAAGATAATTTGTACTGTGGCATTACTGACCAACTGTACAGCTATATAGCAAAATGACGTGCTAAGGGCTGTGACGCAGTATTGGCAGGCAGCTTACATATTTTAAGATATTCATAATTTTGGCAACCACAGTAACTTAGCCAGCAGCAGGTTTGAGGGAAGATTCTTTTTTTTTTTCTTTTTTTTTAATTGGGAAGACTGAGGGTTTTTTCAGCTGTAACAGACACACAGTGTAAATTTATGTGCCTTATAAAAGATATTTTGGTTATGGAAAAACACCTGGAATGTAATTAAATGCTTTTATAACAAAGAAGTATTCCAGATTTTATTCTAAATACTTAAAAGCAGCTATGGAAAAAGTGCAGGCAGAAACTTCAGTGAAAACATTGTCATTTATCGCCTTTCTGTTGGCATGAGAAGAATTTTCCTGGGCCACCAGCATCATACAGATACTGAGCTCTACTTGTGTCTTGTCAAGTTGCCACTTGAAATTTCCCCGTTTCCATCTTCTAAATTTTGGCTGTTTTGTTCTTTAGATCCTGAGGAGGCATTCTTCTTTTCTGGGTGGGGGCACTGGGGCAGGGCAGGAGGGAGCGCCATCTTGTACCATCTCGCATTCACCTTCTTGATGCAATAAAGTAGGACTAGCATATTCAGCAGTTGATAGGTAAAAAATTTGGCTTGGTTACACTGTTGTGTCTTCAAAGTCTAACTGTTCTTAATTTAAGAATGACAAACCCATATAAGTCTAGGACAAAACCATTTTGACCAGTGAATTGTCCCGTGAGAGTATGGGAATAGGAGGGAAATTCTGCATTAGATCTGGTAGAGCGTTCCAGGCGATAATGTGGATAAAACTCTCTTTTCTGGTCCCTCAGTATCTGACTTGGGACAAAATCCTTAAAAAACTGAATTTGCAGGAGGCTTGCTTTCTTTACTGCGAACTGAGCCCTTGTGATATTTCGTTGTTTTATAGGATTTAACTTTACAGCAGTTGTGTGCATCTTGGATGTTAAATAAGAACAGATGTGGGCCAAAATGAGGACGTGTCAATCCCAGTAACCTTTATTTTAGGAAATGCTTAAAGAAAGAGTGAAAATGAAGGAAATGCCTTCTGACACCCCCTGTCCCCCACCCCCAGTTTCTGGCAAGCTGTTGGCTGTTTCTCTGTCACTTCGGAAATGCTGTTGCACTTCGATTCAAAGTGTTAATTAGCTGTGTTGGGTTTTTATCCTGTTTTGGAAATGTATCAGTCAAAATACTTGACGTGTAGTGGACTTCTTAGAATTTGGTTAAACAGTGTTTGACTCGCAGATAAACACTTCCATACAAGTCCTGCATGTTTTCATAAAAATATCACTAACAAATGTTTGGACCTCAGTTGCAAGTGGTTTGCAAGTTTGGAATTAGTTCTTTACGTTTTTTGTTTGATTATATTCTTAATGCAGGGGCAGTCCACTTAGTCTGATGGTACGTTTGTGTTTTTCTTGAAATGTATTAAGAGAATTGAATTCATTGTGAAACAGAATTCTGAAAAAAATTAGAGATTTTATGTAAGAAAGCTACTGCAAGTGAAACCTAGCTAATTTTGTTAAGTCTTGAGTGAAACGGTTTACTTGCATCAGTTTATATTCCACTGAATAGGGAAAAAGTGTAAATGTGTATGCATGTATGCGTGTTTGGATTGTGCGGGCGATTAGGCAGCCTGGCTAGCTTTAAGTTAAATGAATGTTCACCAAATTATTTAGTTTGCTGCTTGGCATTATACTTAAACCTGACACACTTGATGACTGCACAAGAAACTAAATTAATGAATTGATGACAACAGGAAGTCTTCTGCATGGCCAAGTGGCTTAAGTGACAGGATGGAATTTGCGAAGTTGACATAAAACACGATAGTCTTCCTGGGTTTTTAACCCTGCTGCCCCCCAAAGGTTTAGGTCAGTCTTCAATTTTTTTATGTATGAAAAATAAATGTGTTCAAAATTGCACCTCTGTCTGAGTCTTTATTTAAATTGGATAAATACTTGGGAGAATTCTGTAATGCGTTCTAACTTAAAGAAACCTGCTGTATAAATCAGTGTAGTGCTTGCAGAACTGAGAAGCATTTTACTTGTAGTGCCCTGGATATTTTAGTGCTGTAAATACCATGTTTTTATGTGTTCCTCGGAGTATAGCCCTACCTTTCTTAAGAACAAAATGTCTAATGCTGGAATGTCTTCCTCAGTACAAGCAAACACTGCCTAGAAACTTATTTCCATGCCTCTGTGCCAGGATTGGCCTACACAGCTGTGACAGGTGATAAGTCTTTTGAGATGCAGCCCTCTATAGTCCCACTGAGGTCCAAGAAGACTTCTGCAGTGCTTGTGGTTGAATGCATGAGTAAGAGGCTTGCTGGACTGACCTGTACTTGAAGCTCTCCAGCAAGTACGTGCCGTACGCTGTAATATGGAAATACCTTCTGAAAAGCAGCGGCTTTCCAAGAGTGCTTGCCACAGACAAACAGTAATCAGTAGTCACTGCAGTGAATGCATGAGAAGCTGTTTGGTGTTTTATAGTGAGTTGCCGACCTGTTGTCTGTTCTTACTTATTTTTCCTTGTACTGTGTACTGAATCGGTGACTTTCTTTTTGCGTTGTATGTCGTAGGCCGAGACTGACTGACACCTAAGCCTTCAAGACTTGTGAATATTCTGCAGCTGTAAACTGCAAATTATTGACATGCAAAGCGAGACATGAACCCCTCTTCGGGAACAAAAGTGAGGTCTGTTAAGTACCAAGAAGACCTCAATTATTTGTTTACAGCGTAAACTACACCGAGGGGATGAAGAACACCACCAGCATGCTACTTTGCAAAACAAAATAATTTGCTGTCTTGTGTTTTTATAATGCCTGTATTAATGTAGAAAGATGTAAAAGAAATAAATTAGGAAATATTTTGTTTTGTACTGCCATTCTTATTGTATTTTTATACGTTTTTGGCAGCATTAAATATTTTTTTAAATTGACAACGTGCTGTTGTGTGCGCATTATGTTAGGAAGAAACTGTTAAAAGCCTGTTTTGAGCAAGCAGAAATGTTTCACCTTACAGTTTCCTGATACTCTGACTTAACTGGAAAATTGCAAAATATTCTAATCAGAATGGGCTTTATGCAAATATTTTAATTAATGCTAAGTATTGTAGTTTCAGCTGGGAGCAACTCTTGCACATTTCTTTTGTAATACACTACTAAGAACGTTATTTTATTAGTCTGACCAGTTGATTTGGTAATCTTTGTTTGCTATCAAATACACACAAAATGGTCCGAGTTACTTCTGGAAGGGAAGGTGTTCTGTTGTGCATCCTTTAAAGGAGGGAAGGCTGGGAAATCTGGAGTCTCGCTACCCACTGGCATACCTGGTCAATGGTGCTGAGGGTGAGGTGCGAAGTGCACAGTCAGTGGAATCTGTAATTAAATGGGCTTTGGATTGTGCCATCAGTGTTGTATGTGTAATATTTTGCTTCGCATCTCAAATCTGTCAGTGCTCTCCTCCATGCATTCTGAACAGCTGGATTGGGAAGGGATAAACTGGAATTACTGTCTGAAGTTGATTTAATAGACTCCACAGCATTTTCAGCCCTGTACCTTCTGTAACAAGTTTCATCTGAATTCTGCACTCACTGAAGTTCTTTCGTAGTTTTAGATACATAGATACAGCTTTTCGGTGAACTAAGGCTTATTTGATATGAATGTCTGAACTAGTATGTGGTGGGGGTTTATATGTAATTCGTACTTTGCCTATTTTCATAACATGATTTTTGTACAAAGCATGAAGTTGCTGGAAGTAGGGAGAAAAACACGTGGAACATGGGAATCTGGGACATTATTTCCACTAAAACGTGTAACCTGAAGTCATGACAAAACTTTGTTTTGAGGCTGATTTGTGAAAGCAAGGGTGTTTAGAGCTGTGTTTAACTTCACTGTAAAGCCAGAAGAGGGGAGTACTTTATGCCATTATTTAAGCTAAAAACTGCTTGGCACCATCTTGACATAGTCTAAATCACCAGAGTTTACCTAAATATCTTAATTTCTGTAGGTGATCGGCATAGCTCAGAGTTGATGTTGGAGGAGAAAACACACTCATCATTTGATTAAGCTTTCATTTTCAAATTGGTGTGGCTGTGAGAGCAGGACTACCTATAATGAAAGATCAAGGTCTGGCCAAAACCACCACAGTAAGCCCCACTGCTGTTGAATACAGGAATGGAGCCTGTCCGTATCACTTCACGTGCTTTTGGATGCAGCTTCAACAGTTCATGCCTTTTAACTTAAGCTATTCTGTTATCATTATTTTTGCCCTCTTTGAATTGTAAGTGTACTGTGTATGCCCACCGGGAACATGTGTGTGTGCTTCATTATTTCACCTGCCGCTATCTCGGATAGCTACTGAATACGCAACTAATTTGTTTTACTTTGTGGTGCGCAAATTGCTGAATGTACTTTGGCCCTTGTCCCACAGTGGACTCTGTTCTCAGAATGCTCTTGGAGTTTTTTTAAATGGCTTCCCTCAATTGAGTGGCCTACATTTGATTTTAGGCTAGCTTTGTGAGGAGGCAAAGGGGACAAAGACCGAGTAGTTCCAGAGTCAGGGCTTTGTCGGGCTAACAGGTTTTATTGAGGGCTGGCTTGTGACAGCCCCAGTCTTGACGCATTGGCGTGGGAAGTTCCAACATGTGCCCTTCTTTTGTTATTTCTGCACGAGGCCAGAGTTCTTGACTACTGGTGTAAAAAATGTATGCAAAAGAGGAAGCAGGGAGGCTGCCTTCTGAGAGAAAGGAAAAATGAGTTTCTAGTTGGAGCATTAAATGTGGTTAGAATGACGGACTTGCAGACTTTCAGCTGAAAACCTGTGATTTACTGGCTGCCAGGTTTTTTTCCCCCCAAACTTCAGAGAACGGTTGCAGCTGCACTTTTAGTTTCTCCTAGCCCTCTTCGCCCGAGTTCAGATCCCCTCCCTTGCACACGGGCAGGGCGGATAGGTACCGCCTGGCGGCCGCCCGGGCCCCCTCGGGCCCCGCTGAGGACGAGCCGCCTCCTTGGTCCCGGCCCGCAGCGGAAGGTCTCAAAAAAGGAAAAGCCGGCACCTTTTCCTCCGGGAAAAGTAAAGCCTTGGTTTTTTTTTTTTTTTCTTTCAGAAGGAGTGCGAGCTCACAGTACTACGTGCTCCCCTTCCCTTCTCGAGGCTTTACTCCGCTGTGCACCTATAACTTAAGAAAAATGCCGTGAGGCAAACGACACCTTCATGGCCTTGTCTGGGCCTTCTTCCTTTCAGTAACTTATATGCCCTCTTGCTACATGGACACACACGCAGCTGTTAGTAACTTTTTAAAAGGTACAGGGAATCCTTTAGTGTTTAACAACAGTCTCAGCCCTGGTTTGTTTGTTTTTTCCCTCCACTGCTTGTCTTGCTGGTTTCAAGTATGCTCCCAGGTATAAGGAGACGATTACCATCCTCAGCAAGCTTCTGTCATGTCTGTCATCCCGGTTAATACCTACTTAATATAGATTGTCAGTTTGGCGTCAACATACATGGGGCAGCATTCAGAACAGCGAGTTACAGATGATCAGGGAGGGGGAAGAAGAGAGAAGAAAGAAGCTAACCCTAGAGAGTCTTCACCTCTCACCCCCGTGGTTAACACCAGTCCTCAGCCAGAGGCCCCACGGTGCAGGACAGTGCTGCCTCAACAAAGGACAGCAGCAGCCTCAGGTTTCTGTACGACGGACAAGTACAGACCCATCATTTTCGGCAGAGGAGCTTCTGTCACGCAGCAGTTGGCCCATGCCTCACAACACAAGTGCTTGGAATACAGAGAAGAGACAAGCGTGCTTGCTTTGCCCTTTTAACTCCTGGCATTTTATGCACGCATCCCATTTTTCAATCTGGCTACTTGCTCCAGCTAGTTTTAGGCTCATCAGCCTTGGCCTTGTGATGCAGCCTTTTGCCTGGCTCCCCCAACTGCATCCACGTTTTGACTCACCAGCTTATTGCTCAAATACCTCTCTCTACCTATGGAAATTCCGTTTTGGTATCCACGACCTGCCATCACTTTCAAGTTTCTCCACCATTCTCCTCCTCCTAGCTATGTTGTTTAAACTCACCACTACTCAAACAGCTTACTGTTTCCTCAGTCTGGACCACTACAGGCTTCTCTTCCAAATCTTAACATTTGGTTGTGCCACAAGGTTTGTTATTTTTCATAATATATTAAAAAAAATAGTTTGTGGCCTGTCCGGAATGCTTGAGACCTCATCCTTACCATCAATAAGTAGCTTATAACCCAAGAATTAGAAGAGGTATTTCTGCACTATAGTGATCAATTGTGTACTGCTTCTGCTTAATTTGAAGATAGAGCTACAGAATAATTTTCACAACGGTGAATCTCTAATAAAGGTAAGTCAAGGCATCTTGCTGGTTAAAACCACCACTCTGACAAACTGAGGTAGTGTTCTCATATACGCAAACTCCAAACTGGAGGATGCAGTAATTTAACTCACTGTTTTTCTGGGGATCCGTGCAGTCTGGAGGCAAAGATTTCTGCATTACACTGGCATTGCTGTAATCAGACAAACGTGGGAAATCAGGAGGCTGATGAAGCATCGCCAGCAGGTCAGGAGAGGTGATCCTTCCCTTTGATTTAGCGCTGGTGAGGCCACGCCTGGAGCGCTGTGCCCAGTTCTGGGCTCCCCAGTACAAGAGAGGCGTGGACACACTGGAGAGAGTCCAACAGAGGGCCATGAAGATGGTAAAGGGCCTGAAGCCCCTCTGCTCTGAGAAGAGGCCGAGAGAGCTGGGACTGCTCAGCCTGGAGAAGAGGAGGCTCAGGGGGATCTCATCAATGTCTATAAACGCCTGAAGGGAGGGGGCAGAGAGGACGGAGCCAGGCTCGTCTCAGTGGTGCCCAGTGCCAGGACAAGAGGCAGTGGGCACAAACTGGAGCACAGGAGGCTCCCTCTGAACACCAGGAAGCACTTCTGTGCTGTGCGGGTGACGGAGCAGTGGCACAGGCTGCCCAGAGAGGTTGTGGAGTCTCCTCCTTGGAGATCTTCAGAAGCCTCCTGGACATGGTCCTGGGCACCCTGCTGTTGGTGGCCCTGCTGGAGCAGGGGGTTGGACCAGATGACCTCCAGAGGTGCCTTCCCACCTCAACCATTCTGTGATTCCATGAAGTTTTGAGCACAGAGTTCATCATAACTTCCAAGAGCACAGAGAATTTTAGAAGAGCTCGAGGTGATAAAACGTAAGAACTATGAGCCTTTCAACTGCTCGCAAATACTAGATTTCATGCCTCTTACTTCTGGTTAATAGCTGAAAAGAGATTCTAGTAGTGGAAATCTTCATATGACTAGCATGGATATAAAGGTCAGTCAGTCCAATGAACAAGAGCAACAAATCTTAACATAATTTTGCATTTTCCACTACCTTTTTCACAAATTTATTGTGAGATTTAGAAGAAAGGGTTAAGAAACTGTAAAAGAATACGTTAGGGGGGCAGGAAATTCACCCTGGTTACTGCTGGTTAACTACATGAAGGTGCTTTCAGGTTAAAATACATTCAAGTGCTGCTTACTGTTTTCTTAGGGATCTTGTCACTACGTTATAAATAGGAGCTTACCTGGTGCCTTCACATATGATGTATTCTCTGAGTTACAGCACAAATAGATTTTCATCAGATGTATAACTACAGAAGGAACAGCAGTTGGTAGGGCAGCATCTTCTCTGAAAGCAAGATTTCAGTCCCCGTTCCTGTAACTCCACAGCGGATGGTTAGTGCAGCGTGTACTGATATCGCCTGGCTACCTGACTGCCCCGCCTTTGAGTACGCAAATCACAAGGGACTATCAGTGTATCTCTACATTTAGAAACACTCAGAGAGCCTTAAAGAATCTTGTTTGGCTTGCACCGTTAATTGCATTCTTTTATTTGCAAAAAGTTGAAAGAATTGCATTTTTTTTTAAGCTGCATTTTAAAAATTCTTGAACTTCGTTCTAAAGAAACAAACAAAAATACCCAACAACCTACCAACCAAAAAAACCCCCCATTAAACTATAAATTCCATCATTAGCCAGCAGACATCTTTTCCAAAGATGCTTGTAACATAAGAACTTTTTTAGTCAAAATGACAGCAATAAAAATTACTGAGCTATCTAAGTATCTATGCTATTTGAGAGACTACTTTCATGAGAAATCGCACCTTTATCTGTAATTTGTAAAAGAAGGAAAGAAAAAATTTTCATGCCTCAAAAAAATTATGAACGCTTTGTTGCTGTGGTCTGGTGGTCAAACACTCCCTTGCTGTTGCTTCAGAATCTTTGCTTTCCCTCTTCTAGCTTTTTATCACTGTTTCTCCTTCAAGCAAAATTAGTAAGGTTTGGAATTTAATCTATCACAGCTGCGTTTTTGATTAAAATAGTTCTGCAGTTAGGTACCTTCTGAAATGCTGCGTCCCAGTTGCCACCCAGCATACTGATTAAGACCGCATCCTGATCAATACAACCAGTTAATACAATTTTTACCTATTTGATTAACTTTCTGTGGATGCCCAAGCAACACTGCTTGTTGCCCAAATAAGGTTTTAACCTTCAGATTTTTTTTGTGCGTCAATTAAAAAACTCTGAAGTTGACTTCAGTATTTCAAGTTTTTTTTTGTTTTGTTTTTTAGTAACTTGTTTATTTTATATCTACACAATATATTCTAGATGTTGAACCAAATCAATGCCTGCAACAAATAGCTGCAGGGCACCCTCTTTGGGCTTGCTATTTGTATGTAGCAAGTTATTCAAACACCAAAGCTTATACAAATGAACTCCCTACAGTGCAACACACATACTCCAACTCTCCAACGGAGTACTGAGCATCATATAGAAAACCAGATGGAGGTGGTAGAGATATTTAACAAGTTTACTGCAGTGTATGTTCATAGGTGTTAGAATTATGACACATGAGAATAGGGCCTAATTGAAGCTGTTAATTTGATCCCAAAGGAACTAAGTAGTTAAACAGAGCCAACTAAATAAAGTTTATACGATCATCTTATTAAAAAACTAAACAAAAAAACTAGAAGACTTAAAAAGCTTGTGCCTGTTGATAATTCCCTTTTTTCCCATATCAATATTCTATGATGGTTGGAAAAGCCTCATTAAGCATCTCCAATGCATATATAACCATTTCCAAATAGCTGTACTCATCGTATAAGCAATATGCAAGCTGCAGTCGAAGAGCTGGCTCTTTGATAGGTACTGTTCAATATTTTGCAAGTTCCGCATCAGAAGAATATTTAGGTCATTAGTCCTTTTCTAAAAATATAAAATTTGAATAAACAGTATTTGCAAGTATGAACTCTCACCACAACGAGTTCTATAAAAAGCCAGGTTGCAAAATGGTTTGGCCTTCCACTCAGGTTTCTTGTAAAACAGTGACAAGACCATGAGCCAAAATAAATAAAAGATCAAAACCGAACATGTAACTTTATAAATGCAACAAGTACCCTTACAAACATTAAGCACATGAACTACTCATCACAGAACTAGCATTTCACACTAGGTTTATAAAATACACAGATACCAGACTGCTTGCTATCAAGGCAATGTTTTACTTCCTTTACATTTCAGGGCACTATATACATCCTCAAATTAGTCTAAGACAGTTTGTCTACCTGGAAAGCTTTAGTTTTAGCATCTCTGCAGTCCTTGGAAGAAGAATGGAAGTTATACCAAGAAAGCACACCAAAAAAGATAGAACATGATGCTATATATCACTTAAAGTCTCCCCAGCTGAAGCTACTACACCAGCTTTGGGAAAAGAAGGCAGAAAGATCACTTCTGAGCTTTGCTTACATCACCAGGAAGGTTTTGGAAAAAAGATCACAGTTAACATGGAAGAACAGGGTTTTATCTTTCAAAAAGATGTAAAAAACTGCACATCAATTTCAAGTTTTCAGCTATGCTAAGGAGGGGCACCATGAGCTTTTCCACTGCAATAACACTTAACCAAATAAAAAGTTTTTTTTTAATATTTTATTTTAAAAAAGAAAAAATAATCAAAGTTATTCAATAAACAACTGTACAAAACATATTTCTTTGATCAATTTCCGAAAGTTATCTTTATTTCCTTAGTTAGCCACAAATATGAAAGGGGTTTTTCTTAACAAGAATTTATGTACCTAACAAATTAAGCTGCTATTTCTTTGGCAATTACTATGTAATCATCTTTTCAAGGGATGTTTGAGACTGTACATATGTGACTTACAGAAGAATTCAAAACGGATCAGAAGAGTGCAGGTGGAAGACCGTTGCCAAAAAGTAAGCGCCAAGAACTTGGTATTTTCCATTGTGAAGAAGTATCTGGTATTTCCCTTTCTGGAGAAATATCTGTGGAATAGTTTCTCTGCAACAACAACAGAATAACTCTTTTAAGTTTTAAATAATAATGCAACTTAATGTAATTCTCTCTCTGGCATATGTATTAAAATACTGAGCAGCCTTTCAAGTGTCAATATTATTGTAGATTGCTTTAGAGAAGAGTACTGGAAGATCAAACTAGATCAAACCTTTTTAAATTTTTCCCGTGCACCTGTTAAATGAAGGGGCTGAGTCTTTGGTTTGTTTTTTTGGATGGGAAACTTCCCAGTGAGATTTTAATCAAAATATATCTTTAATTTGGCCTGTTCTTGATGACCAAAGGTACAAGTCAACCCAACCAGATACAGAAAATGAAAATAAGCGATATAAAATACAGAAGCAAGAACTCTAGATCAAACGGCACTTACTCTGCTTTTAATTAACTGGAGCCATTCGTTAAGATAGTTAACAAGAGCAAACGCATCAGGAATATTGTCCCCTTCTGAGCAGAATTTCAGAAGAACTGCCATTTGGATTCCTCTTGAACAACTGCAACAAAAACAAGCAGGCATTTCTGTTTCTTTTATAAATCCAGAACCAATATATTTATGTACTAAGTGCAACAATCTGCATATGATCTGTTTTAAAAAAATAAATATAGAAAAATAGGAAAATACAGATTTTCATATATTTTATGTAAGGACTGTGTGTATATTATATGTTTATGAAATATATATATATATTTCTCTTTTTTTTTCCCTCCAGATTTGCTTGGTTGTATTTTCACACTTCATTATTTTTTTCTAAATCTTGAACTTGTTCTTTGTTTTGTAAGGCAAAAATCCTAGGTCATGGAAGGGTTATTCAGGGCCTCTTTTATATATACTTAGTTCGCGTTTTTGCCCTGTTAGGAGGGCATTTATCCAGATCATTTGATACGATCACTCCTTGTCCTTCTGTGTATTTCAAACAGCAGTCTTGCAGGCTGCGTATCATTACTTTACTCACAATATTCCCATTTTAAGAAAGCAAGCAGTAGAACATGGGAAAACAAGATCCAGGCAGTCAGAGCAGAAGAGAGCTGACAGTTAAGAGCAGGAAGAAATGTACTGCTAATTACAATTATTAACAGCTACAAATTAAAAGGACAAGTGTGTCAGAAAAAGAACATTAGAATCTAGCTGGTCAGAAAAGGGAGGACTGGTACGTAAGAAAATCAAAGTAATACATGGATTCTTAAAATACACAATTTGATATAACAGACTTAAGCATTTGACATTAATCTCACATGGAACAATTTCAATTATATCCGAGCCTTTACACTTTCCTTTGTTAGACCAGGAACACAACTTGTGGTAAAATAGCTATGTACCCTGTCAAGCTAATATGGTAGATTGATTGTGTTTTGCATAAAAGCAGATACAAAATTAACCATGATCTTAACTGTAAAGGCTTTATTATTCTCCTTTAGCCCATTCATTCACATTTTTACCATATTTAAACGTTGTGATGCAGAATTCCCTATTTTCTGGTATATTATATACTCTAAATCTGCTCTTAATTATGGGCTGGATCTGGAAGTTCTATTCCTACAAAACTCTTTTCTATGAAAGAGGGACTTTTCTCTTTCCTCGCAGTTTAAAAGATAATTTTACTTATGCACTAAAATCAGGACTCCTGATATCTTTCTGTGTTTATCTTCAGGCAACTCACCTCTCAGTAAACAATAATTTTGTGATGCCACCTCCAGGAATATGCAGAACTTTTTCTGTATCATTTATTCCAGGGTACACTGCTACTTTTTCCATTTCTTTCCAGTTTAGCTCCTGCATACGGCCTTCAACTGCTTTCTCAAGAGCTGGTGTAAGCAGGTAGCGTAGTGGCGTTCTAGGAAAAAATCAAGAATACATTCAGTCTGACAATAAAAGACAACAGTTACTACTTGTGACAGAAAGAAGCTGCAAGGATTGAGAACCTCTAATCTGCAATAAAGAATTGCAACGACTTCCTCCCCAGCTCAAAGTTAAAAAGTAGTTTGTGGCTTCAAAACAATATACACAACTTTCTGCCACAAATATAACTAAGGTACCCTCTTTTTAGATGCTCCTATAAGTCACAAGTACCAGATACATAAGCAGGTAAGTAGGAGAACTGTTGCTGTTAAAATGCTTTACATATAAAAAGCATTCTTTCTTCCTTCAGATGGGAACTGATTCTATTAGTTAAAGTAAGTTTGGACTTCACTGGGACACAGTATTTTTAAAAAACTCACACTAAAAATATCTGCAGACTTCAATAAAATTAAGTATATTCTGAATGCATTACCCTCACTCTTTAGTGACTCTGGTGGCACAGTTATTCAGTGGTGCTAATGCCCCCCTTCCCAAAAAAGGTTAAATTGGTACAACTTACGACTATCAGTCCTTCCCATTTCACTCCATGTCAGCTAGCCATTCTACAAACTGCATGCAAATATCACTGGTAGCTATATCTGGGATGTGCATAGACCCAAACCTCCTTTAAGACTCCACACGTTTATATAGCCTGGAGATAAAAGCTGGTCTTTTGCAAAAATCCTGATTTTTTTTTTTTTAAATTACTATGATTGTCCTCAATCACAAAGTTTTTTTGAGAGGGGTAATACCTAATAAAAATACAGATAGCCTGAACTTTGTTTCAAACAACATAGTTTCCTCCCAACAAATTTGTATCAATAGCTTCCTATAAAAAATGGTAGCTTACTATCTTAAAGAAAACCTTCAAAATGCAAAATAATCAACGAGAGATTAAGAGACTAACTAACATTCTAATTAAATGTTAAATATCTAGTCTGTAACCTGTACGTTAGCAGCTAATCCTTGACATCGCTGGCAGCCACAAGACATTAAGAAGTTAAAACTGATGCTCTGAGGCTGACTGACAGTTCAGGCCACGCACAATTTACTAACAGCATATTACTTGCTCAGTACTTTTGACAATAGTAACCAAGTTCAGAGACTAGTGCTGTATAACATTCTATTTTAATAACACGTTAAATATTTTATGACCTACCTACACAGCAAAGCAAAAGAACCCTACCAAAAGTACAAAGCAGAGGGAAATACGTCAGTTTGCCAAAAAGAACATAAACACTAATTATATCTTTTAAGGACACAAACATACCCAAGAAGTTGCTCATCATCGCGCTGGTATGCATGGCTGCTAGACAGAAGAATGACTCTGGCACATTTGCTGCTTTCCACCCAAGAAAGCAGTGTTTGACAGAATGGCTTGTACTTGTTCTTTATGCAAAGACAAAGAAAAAAAGAAAAATCTATTGTGTCCTTAAAAAAAGACTAAAGCTGACAATACTAGATGTTATATTTAATGTTCAGCAATGATCTAAATTTTCTTCACATCCCTTCAGCTTTCAGTTTCAGATTGATTTTTAAAAAGCAGAGGACTGGCTGTTGACTTAATCAAAACTACACATATAATGATAAAAATTAACAACAGCAGTACTACCTGCTTTGTGTGCCATTAATACCAATGGAAAAAGCATTAGAACAAGACGGGATGATGTTAAATTCGCACTGTATTTTTCCATACTTTGCCAAAAACTGTGGCACAATTTTTTCTCTGGTGTTATATGCTGCTTATTTAAAATTAAAATTACCCATTAACTAGACAGTGGCTGTAAATTCTTCATTTTTACATAATGACTGCAGTTTAAATGAATGTAGAACACTGAAATAATTCAATCAGAGTGACAGCAAAAATAAAGCTATTAAAATAAAACACAAATACACAAAGACAATAAATGTAAGGAGAAAAAAGAGAAATGGACAAAACCCAGAAAATTTTGTGTTTTGTTCATGACTATTAATAACTAAGGACATATTAACACTAAAATCTACCAATAGAGTTGAGTTTTTCTGGGCCTTGGAGAAACAAAAACAACAAAAACAACAAAAAAAACCCTCAACCCTTACTGAATGCAGAAATCAGCTTTTAGCTAAAATTGTATCAGCCACAAAAGGTGTTATAGCACTATTTTGCTAGGTTTTGATCTATTTTGTTTTTAACAAAATGTTTTATAACCTGGCATAGTTCTTCTAGTTGTGCTTATTTAGTCTGTTTAAACAATATCGTAAAATTTACCTAGGCCACTTAAACGATTTGCCAGCGGAACTACAGGAACTATCGAATGGTTCAGAACGCAGAACAATCAACGCATACCTTTATGAAAGGTGATCTGATCTGCAGAACTACAAGTTTCTTCGAAGGCAATGAATACACTACAAGGAGAAACAATTATGTTTTATAACAAGAAAGAAAAAGAAATCTAGGCTTAGAACTATCCAGATTCATCCACTTTATAAACCTGAGGATGGTAAACCTTTCAGCTGTCAAATCCAATTACTGGAAAGCCTGATTACTGTTAAAAATAAATACCTATTTTTGTGCAGTGTCTTCATTGAACTTAATTTCACTTGTCATAAATTCAAAGGATTGAATGAAGTAATGTATATGAAGATCTGCCTGCTGTAATGATTCAGATAATCTCTTTATGCAGCTTTGCAAAGATTATTTTGAAATTTCCATGATTTAAGAGAAAAAGAAAAACAGAAATGCAGTGATTAAGACAGGGAAAGAAACTGAGAATTTGAAGGCGGTGGGATGGGGGGGGGGAACAACACAAGTGGAAAAAGACAAACAGGTGGGAAGGAAGAAGAGAAATACTCTTCTACACCAGAGTGCAGCTTGCTTTCCAACACTTCACTCTAAGTACGTGCACACTTCGTGTCGCTTAGGATTAGAACCGTAGAGAGTTTTGGCTGCACTGTACTACGGTTGAGATTCAACATTTCTTACTGGTTCCATATGTCAAACTGGTTATCCAAAACAACATGAGTAACAGTTTCCTCTGCGAAGTGTAAATACATTCTTATCTGTAAGTCAGAGATTTACTTATTGACAATATTATTGACCTTAGTTTAAACATTGTTCACATAAACAAAATGTAACAACAAAAGTAAATGCAACATTCTTGCACCGTATGCATCTTGCAAATATCATCAGCATTCAATACACACCTTCAGCATTTATACTCAGCTCCATTGAGTTTTCTTTTGATGTTGCATATGGATTATTCCCAACCATTGGCACCAGGCAATCAGTGTAGAAGTAACCAACTTTAGTCATGTGAAGCGTGGAAATCACTAGATCTACTGCCAGTTGACCGACATTTCCCACCGACACTGCTGGCTGAAGTAACAGAAGTTACTGAATTACAGTGTGTTCTACAGACAATACAATATGCTCTTCAAATAGCGAAGGCTCAGGTTGCTTCAGTTCTGGTTAAACATGATTTCTTGAAGTGGCAGCTCATCTGCTGACAAAGATGACTATTTCTTAGGTTGGTTCCCGTCCCACAAAAACATACTGGCCACTTCTGTGAATAATCTTGTCTCGCTGAAAACGTAAACCAAGGCTTGGAAACTTCTCCTCCCTCCCTCTTTTTGGGTGCAGAGAAGGTAAAAGTCACTCTAAAAACGAACGCAGAGATTGGCAGGCCTCAAGTGACACCTAACAGTAATGTTGATATTACACATCAGACTATAAATCTCAGACTGACCAATATACAAGTATAAGGCATTTTTCATCTTTTAAGGAGGACATCATCTTGGATTCATTTCATGGGAACTGCCAGAGATTCACCAAGACACTGACCTAATCTAATGGCACAGAAAAAGAAATTCAAGAAGTTCTGTCCTTCTGCAGAAACTGACAGTGAGAGGCAACAGTAATGTTTTCAGTTGCTTCCCTGTGACTTCTAAGCAAGTCCGTGCCTATAACTTTGCTAACAACCAAACTGTCACCACGTGTGGAAATGCAACGAATTCGATGCTGACAAGCTCACAGTGAAAGAGGACTTACCAGCACTTACAGACTGTCATTACAAATTGGCTGCTATTCAATAGCTTGTTACTTCTAGATGAAGAAAACAGCAGTGACCTATTTCCTCTGACTAGTCAGCTGATCTGGAATGACTTCCTGTACATAATCTTGTACCGCCTGTGAATTCGCAGCGTCATGAGAGGTTGTGTAGCTCTCGAGATGAATGGTGATAAGGTTACTTGTAAATAATACAGCAAAGGAGCTTACTAGCAGGAAAAGCAATGGTTTACTACTTCACAGCCTGTACTGGAAGTCTTACCCCACAATAAACAAAGTATTCTCAGGTTGATCACCTTAAATTGATTTCATACCATGTTTGAAAATGATTAAAACACTTTCTTAATCCAATCGTAACCTGAGGATTTTTTTCATTGAAAACATGTATAGACAGCATCTAAATGAAAAAGACTTTTATTCCAGTGCCAACCCACAGGTCTCGCAAATCTTGCGAGACAACATACGGCATTTTAATCTCGGAGGGAAAGCACATAACTACAGCTCAGCACGTAACGCTTGGCTTGACAGGAGCAAAAAACGGAGGGAGAAATCAACGGAGACGGAAGAGAACGCACTAAGCTCCGCTGGAAACAGCTCTGGGAAGGGCCCCTGCCAATTCCCCTCTAACAGGCCAAACGACGGGCGCAGCAACCGCCCGACCAGCGCCTCTCCGCAGGCCGGTGCCCACGGACGACCCTCCTCCGGCCGGGGGAGGAGCGAGGACAGCGCCCCGGCCCTCCCACCTCGCAAGCGCGGGCGAGCCGGGCAGGCCAGCCCCTGCGGAGACCGGCGGAGCCCTCAGCGCCCGGGCCCCGAGAACCGGCACCATCCCCCTCGACCCCGCGGGGGCGGGGAGCAGCGGCGGCGCTTACCATGAGCAGAGCGAAGCCTTTAAAGTCGGGGCAGCCGCCGCCGCGCTCGCAAGGCACAAACATGCCGGCGGGGGGGAAGAAAGCAGCGGGCGCTGCGGCTCCGGTCCCGGCCCCGGCCCGCCTCCCGCCTCGGNGCGGCGCGCGGCCCCCCAGCTGCTCCCGGAGCGGGAACGGTCTCGCGCCGCCGCCATGTCGCTGCCGCCGGAGAAAGCCTCGGAGCTGAAGCGGCTCATCCAGCAGCAGCTGGTCAAGGTGCGGGGGGAGCTCCGGGCAGCGGGCCGCCTCCTCCTGCCTGCCCGCAGGAGGCCCGCGGAACGTGGGCTTCCTTACTTCGCCTGCGTCAGAGGCTTTCCAGGCGCCCGTTCGCCTTGCTGGCGTCTGCGCCCCGTTCCGGCGGGGGGCAGCGCTGCCCTGGCTTTCGGCCCGGCCCCTCCCCCCCGCCTTCTCCTGCCGCCTCCGCTCTCCGCCCTCCTCCCCTCTTTCCTGGGCCGCGGGGGGACGGAGCTAAACCCCCGCCGTGCCGTGTGCCCCCCTTCCCCCGGTGGTGCCCCGGGAGGGGCCGGCGGCGGCCAGGCGGAGCGGGGAGCCGCGGGGGCGAGAACCGAGGCGGTGGGGGAAGCACTGCCAGGCAGAGACGTTCTTGGTGGGGGAGTGGAAATAAATACGAGTGCTTTAGCGCGCGTATGGTGAAGTGTCGCGGTGTCACCGTGGCCATATCCTTACATCGTTCCTGCGTGACAGCAAACGTGTGACAGCTTTGCACATACTTGCAGCTTCACCGATAAGATGAAGTATGGCAATTCTCAGACTTCCCTTTTTGGGATGGAGGAAGCTTGCAGTGGAGATTTCCTACTTTTGTGCCTTACCCGCAAGTATATGCAGGTGCATTTTTTTTTTCCGTTAAAAAGTAAGAAGCTATTATTGTAAGTTTTGAATTTTGAGGGAGACAAACAATTAAAACGGTGGCCATCTTATAATTGATGGATTTGCAGACCTCTTTGTGAGTAGGGAAGTTTAAGGCAGGGGATACTGTCAAAAGCAGTGAGGATGCTCAGGTGTTTTTGAGGATGCTCGTGACTTTTTTAATTGGTAGAGCTGCTTTGGTGAGATAGTGTGACTTTCTTGACTAGTTCTTACTAAACTAAAAAGCTCAGGGGCACACACACTGTGTAGAAAGGAGTAATCTTTTGGAGCAGATATTTCAGTGTTCCCAGGAGAGTACCTGTAGTCTTATAGAGTGCCTCTTTAGTCATAAGTGCTGTAAAGAGCTTGTAGTTGTTGCATGTCGTGAGTTTTCTTTCAGATGGATGTCCATGGCAGAATCAGAGAAGTTCTTGCTGAGACTATACGTGAGGAGTTAGCACCTGAGCATCAACAGTTATCCACAGAAGATCTGATAAAAGCCTTAAGACAACGAGGAATCATTGATGATGTTATGAAAGAACTTAAATTTGTAACTGTAAGTAGCTCTTGAAGAGTGAAAACATTTTTGCTTATTCTTCTCACTGATACAGTGTTTTGACAAAGTTATAACTCACTGGAATCGTAGAATCATAGAATGGTTTGGGCTGGAAGGAACCTTAAAGATCACCTGGTTCCAACCCCCTGCCATGGGCCGGGACACCTTCCACTAGGTCAGGTTGCCCAGGGCCCTGAACGCCTGACCTTGAACACCTCCAGGGATGGGGCATCCACACTTTGTGGGCAACCTGTTGCAGTGCCTCACCACCTTCTGAGTAAAGAATTTCTTCAGAATATCTAATTTAAATCTACTCTCTTTAAAGCTGTTACCCCTTGTCCTTTCACTACACTCCCTGATAAAGAACCCCTCCCCATCTTTCCTCTAGGCCCCCTCTAGGTACTGGAAGATAGTTCTAAAGGTTCGTAAAGGCTTTTAGTGATTTGTGGTGTTTTAGGAGCAGAACAGCATAATGCCTATGCTAAAGTTGGTCTAATGATAATACTACACTAAAAGTATTTGTTCAGTTTTAAGTCTCATGTACTAGAAGGGAACATACACAAGGAATGGCACCCATTTGGAATGGAGGATTCTTTAAATTTTAGAAGACTTTGGGAAGGGTGCTTTTGCCTCACTTGACACCTTAAAAAGTCTTGATTATGATTCCAGGATGTGAATGAAAAAGAGAGGACTTCCGCTCCAAAACCATCCACACATTTTGTTGATAGAGAACCACCAGTTCTGAAAAAAAGTATGTTGCTTGTTTATTTTAATATTTTTTGGATCATAGTTTTGAGAGAAATTTAAAGTGTATGATTGTTGAACTTGGAATTAATAATCTAGTATGAATTGGATTCATTTAAAGCGTCCAAACTGTGGAGAAATAGACTTCTTTCCTGCTTGCCTAAAGCATATAGGTTCACGTAAGCAGCAGATATTAATGTCACGTAAAACTTGACTTTTTAAGAGTTTCACTAATTTTACGTTAAGTTAGTGACCTTAAGATATATGGAAGCTTTCTCCTGAGGACTCGTTTCCAAAAAAAGGTTCATATTTCTTATTCTCCTGTTAGTTAGCTGATATTTAACATGCTTCCTAAGACCTGTTTGTAGTCTCTTCATTTTTGTTGCTACGCTTTACAGCTAACATTGACCCAACACGAAGGTATCTTTACCTTCAGGTTTTGGGTGGAAAAGCTTTTCTGGAACATCTTCAGGAACCAGAACCTCTGCCTGGCCAAATCTGTTCTACTTTCACTCTGTGTTTACATTTTCGAAATCAGCGCTTCCGTTCTAAACCTGTTCCCTGTGCCTGTGAGCCAGATTTTCGTGATGGTTTTTTACTTGAAGTACACAAGGATAGCCTAGGTAAGGAACATTGTGAATTTAAAGCTGATGCTCTGTTTTGGTTTGTTTGTTTGTTTGTTTCTTCCTCTGACTTTATAGTTATTCTGAAATATATTTGATATTATTTTGTGGGTTTCTTTCCTATTTCTTATCATGTTTTCCTAGGGAAATTGTTTATTGTGTTAGGTTTTGCCACTTCTAGATCTTTCTCTATTCTTACCTCATCTTTTCCACTCTAAAGTAACTTTTGAATTTGACCAACTTTATCCAGAATTGACAGTGAGACATAGTCTTAGGGATGGTAAGGGATAGTAAGATGGCTGTGTTTTTTCATGAACTTCATGCTGACAAGTGAACAAAGGGCAATATCTCCTTGGAGATAATTCAAAAGCTGTCTGGACATGGTCCTGGGCAACCTGCTCCAGGTGGCCCTTCTTGAGCAGTGGGGTTGGGCCAGATGAGCTCCAGAGTTCCCTTCCAACCTCAACAGTTCTGTGAAGGGAGATGTAAATCTGTCACCATACGCAAGGAAAAAATTTATTGTGAGTTTAGTTCGCAGGCATCTGCAAAACAGTCAGTCACCTACAGTCTGTATTACCTTTCTACTGTTGGTAGCCAGGGACCATGGTAGGAGCTAAATGTTATGAGAAGAGTTCTGGATTAAATAGGGAAGACTTAAGGTAGTGGGATAAAGGAAGAGCATGTTGATGCTGTCTGAATCCTAGAGAAATTCAGGGTAGCTCATGGATTATCAGGGAACAGAGAGAAAGCTGGAGTTATTGCAGTTGGACATGGGGGAGGGAGTGAATACACCACAAATTCAAGGAGAACCAGGCTTTACTAATTCTGCTGCTCAGAGAGTGGTTTACATCGTAGGGTCATACTACAGAGAGAATTGATTCCTAAATAATGATGTATAAATAGACTTGAAGCATTCCAAGTTATTGAGGGAATATTTACAATTGCTTTTACTTAGTGGTACTTTAAAAATGGTGTTCTTTATTTTCTTGAATGTTAATCCCATTTTTTATTTTTTGTACAATTGAACGGCTTACATTGGAGTAGTCAAATATAACAGTCTTTTTATCCCCTCTGTAAATCGATTGTAATCTTTCTGTAGCTCTGTCCTAATCTGAATTTGATTTAAGATAGGATTGTTGCTTATGCTTCTGGATGTAAGATTTTCTTAAAAATGTAATGTATGCAGTGAATGTAAATGCGTATTTTTCTCTTAATTTTAAGGAGGACTTGGGAGGATAATATTCTGGCTATTTTATCTTGGTTTAATAATGGCAGGTGATGGAAGTAAAATGGTGGATGCAACCACTATGTTATCTATATGTGATCCAGTGCATATGGTTCTGATCAAAACAGACACATTTGGTGAGACAACTCTAGTAGCATCCTATTTCTTGGAGTGGCGATCTGTCTTAGCTGCAGAGAATGGCATAACAAATATTGCTGTTGAACTCCTGGGTGTAGGTAAGAATAAATGATGAGCGTGTAATAATGACTTAAAATATCAAGTACTACGTTTGCTTATAAGCTTAAAGCAGTATTTATGATGTAGTT
The DNA here is from genome assembly GCA_013399475.1 of Chauna torquata. NCBI lineage: Eukaryota > Metazoa > Chordata > Aves > Anseriformes > Anhimidae > Chauna > Chauna torquata. Next base: position 306,711 of record VXAL01007189.1, on the reverse strand, counting down.
TAATTTTAGTTCAACTTTAAAATTACTGTAAGGTATCCTTAGGAAATGTTTATGTAGGAGACTAATGGTCAGATTCTTGTGTTATCAAAATATTAAAAATGTATGTTCCAGATCCTGTGTAATAATGGCCCCCATGTCTGGGAATTCCCTCTATCGGTTTTCTGCAGAATCTGGATAAGTTATCAAAACTAACAGAAATCAACCAGTTCATCTCCAGGAATATACCAGGCCAGTGCACTGAAGAGTAAAATCTAGCTTGTGTCCCTTTCTTAGCAAACTAGCGACTACTAGAGAAAGTGAACTCTGCAGTGCTGTCTTGTATTCCAGTAGCTGGAAGCATGTTTTCGGATAGAAGGGTTGAACAGCTTTGTTGGGTGCTAAGCTGTCAGGGTACATGTGTATTTTTGTGTGTCACTTGCCACCATTCCACTTTTCAGGCGTTCCATCTGAAGTACTTCGGATAATATGATTTAGTGGGTAAAGACTAGATCCAGGACTTGATGTATCATGACTTCCTACACTAGTTGTCCCAGGGTTTGGTCGAGTAATAGTTGAGTCATTTGAGTGTTCGTTATCACAGTTTCTCTACCTATTAGATAGGCTAGGCTCTTGCTAATTTCGAGATATTAACCTATATCTTGAAAATATTTTGAAGGTTGATTATACTATGTAAGTCACTTCTAATTCTTATCACTATTGCCTGCTTTTTTGAATGATTTAGTGCAGTGTTCTAGCCAGTGAACATAAATCTAGTAAGTTTATTTACTAATATGTTTGTTAGCATCATTTTATTCCAAAAATGATGAGTGTTGGCAAAACTTTACTAAGCAATATGGATTTGGATAGACTCTCAGGTAGAGGTTGTTATTTATAATACATAACTTTGAAATGCATAAAAATAAGTTGTTTGATACTTGTATGGGTGATGGGAGGAGTTCTCATCTAATGTTCTAATCTACTTGTCATTAACTTTTTCTCCTAGGTAATAAAGTATAAATCCAGTTAATCAAGTGTTTTTTCTCCTCTTGTAAAATCATCATTGTGCAAAATTAATCAAGAACATCAAAGCGTGCTGTCATCTTAGATAAATAGACGAACTACTGTGTGACGTTTCTTTTGCTCATATTGCTTATAATTCCATCTCGCTCTTGTAATTTATTTCTTCTTGCTGTTTATGGAGTCCAAAATTTTGAGCTTTATACAAAGACACTAGATTTTTTTTTAATTATTATTATTTTTTAAGATAATTATTTGTATGGCATTCTGGGTCCGTCATAGTATCTTGGGTAAAATGAACTTCACCCTGTTCTAACCACTTAAATTTAAACTGCCTGCGTAGCCAGTAGGAATACGCACTTTTACGGTGTGGCTCTTCTAATCTATTTTAGTATTCTGTAAGCATCTAGAATAGGCATCTGTTCACCTCTATTGCAAAGAGAGCCTTGGGTAATTATCATGGACCTAGGTGTCTGCTTCTTTGGCCATGTTACCCTTTCTTTCATTCTTATTTGAGTTTAAAATTTAAATGAAGATGCTTACGTTGTATACACTTAAGTTTAGTTGTTTTTTGTAATTACATAATTAAAACAATTATTTGTTCCTACCTCACTGAAGTGTCTGAGTAAAGTGAATGGACTGATTGAGATGTATTTTGTTTCAAAGGTACAGAATCAAAGGTTTCTGTTGGTGTTTTGAACATCAGACTTGAAATGTATCCACAACTTAATAAGACGCTGTCTCCAGAAATAACTAATACTCAAGTAAGTGTTTTCTGGGAGGGTTGACCTATTCTTTGGGGGGTGGGGAGGGGAGAGCAGAAGCTCAGTATAGAATTAGTCATGTAGATGTTGGGAGCTGTGGGTTTTTGAATGTTCAATATTAGCCTTTTTTTTTTTTCAGTCCATTTAAATATAAACAAAGTAGTTTTAAAAAGGTAATTATACTGATCATTACTTTTTTTGAAATATTACTGTATTTAGTTTTTCTACTAACCTGTATCAAAACTTTAAGAAGTACATAAGATGCTTGTTAAATACTTAATTTTCTTCAGATAGTATATGTTTCCTTGCTGTCTTTTTCCATTTGAAAAAACAATTTCAACAGTCAGCTATTCTTGAAAAGCCAGTAAATGGTGGCCTGAAGGTGCATGGAGATATTATTCCACGCTTCACAAGCTGAATAATCCTTCTGTACAGACATGCATCACTGAAGATGAACACTACTTCAGTCAAGCTTGATATATGAGCCTACAAACAAGAAATGTGAATTGAGGTTTTCATTCATTGGATTTTCATTTAAAAATACTATTCTTTAGCATTGGCATGGCATGCTATAAATATTAGCGTTTACTTTATGTATGCCAGGATTTGGTGTTAATATATTTGCTGATTACGTTTTTTGTTCTTGTTTGGAATTAGTATATGTGTGATTGGGTATGTTTATTTTCTTACCTGCAGTTTACTTTGGAACGTCAGAAGACAGCAGAGAGAGAGCGATTATTTCTTGTATATGCTAAACAGTGGTGGAGAGAATACCTACAGATTAGGCCTACACACAACACAAGGCTAGTAAAGATTTTTGCACAGGTTTGTAAATTTTACAGATAGATCTTTCTTTAAGTTATCTTTTTATTCTTAGATACATTTTTGAAGTTTGTGTATGTAGAATCTGTATGGATTTATGATGGGGTTATGTGCCATTCAGGGCTACATGTTGTGTAGCATGCTGAAAATGAAATTAGTAAGGATTGAACTTCTCTGTGTGTACTGAAGCTTAATGGCATGATGCAGAAAGAAGGGCTGCTCCAAGCACCCCGATGTAGGAGACAATAAAGCCTGTTTAGTCTTCTCTTGAATAACCACAAATGGCAAAGGCTTAAGTGATCTATGCAAACTATTTCAAACAAGTTTTATACCAGATAAAACAGTTATAAAAGGTGGGCTTACTAGCTGTATTGGAGCAGATCCACAGGATATTTGAGTGCTGTGTGGTCACTAAAGTAATCTGGCTGGTTAGTGTTGCATGCTAACTACAGACATGAACAAATTGTAAGCTAATAAATTACTGTGCATCATTTGCTCCTTGGTAACTGTCCCTCAGTTATGGAATGGTATGATACTTTACGTTTTGTCATGCTATAACTTTAACTTGCAGAGTAGCAATTTTCCTAGCGTGGATGATGAAATAACTTCCTGAAGGAATCCATGCCTCCTGTTTCTCTTCAGTGAAGTGACAACTTCCATTCTGGCTGCACCAGGTGTGCTAAGCAGTAGGGTCAGCTTCCAAATAAGGGTGTGGTGGGTTCATCCCCACCAGCAGCTGAGCCCCCACCCAGTCACTCCCTTACTCCCCTGCAGCATCAGGATGGGGGAAGAAAAGGGGGAGGGCGCAAGTGAGAAAAACTCATCAGTTGAAGTAAATATGGTAAGTGAAGGAACAAAAGAAAGAAGGGGGAGGGAGGAGGGGAAGGTGATGCAGAGGCAATCAGTTACCATCTCCCACCAGCAGACTGAGGACCAGGTAGTCTCCAAGAAAGACCTACTTTAGAAAAGGTCGGCTCCCCACCCCAGCCAGTTTTATTGCTGAATGTGATGCTGTATGGTGATGAACATCTCTTTGGTCAACTCAGGTAGGCTGCCCAGCTTCTTGCTTGTGCTGAGCCTACTTTCCTGGGGGCAGAGCAAGAAACGGAGAAGTCTTTGATGCTGTGTGTGCGCTGCTCAGTAATAGCTAAAACACTAGTGTGTTATCAACACTGTTTTGATCACAAATCTAAAATCACTATGTGGACTACTATGAAGAAAATTCCATCCCAACCAGACCCAGTACAAAAGGTTAAGATTTTCAGGGCAGGGTATGTAGAAAAACAAAATATATAACTATATATAATAATATATAAACGCAATTCTAGAACTGGGAATTTGGTTGGGAACGGGTCAAAAAGGGACTTGTAATATTTTGAGAATAAAGCAATGTGTGAATTAATGGTATTCTGCTTTGTGCACAAAGCTATAATAGGGTTGGGAGGAATATTGGAGGGAAGAGTTTGTGGGTAGGAATAGAGGACTAAATTCTTTGTTACCGAACAGTATAGAAACTGGCTACCTTCAGAACACTGTAGAAACTGAGACCCCAGCTAGATCAGTACTTGTAGACAGGTTATCTTAAGTCGTGCACTGGCCATAGCAAATGTTAATGAAATTGGCCATAGTGATCTTTCTGCTTACTTCAGTTACGTACCCCTTAAAGTTAAAAATCACTCAGCAATTACCTTCTTTAATCTCTGTTATTTAGTCTTCTATTATACAGCATCACAGTGGGAAGAGAAATAAGAATTGTGTGATAACTTAGTTATTATCTACTTCTTACAGGTAAAGCAGAAGCATGCATTACATGCTTTTTTTTCTTTTGTTTTTGGTTTTTTTTGCTTCTCCCATTTAAGGAAATGAAGAATAAAGTTCAGCCTGTGCTGTTCCAGGTGTTTAAACTCTTACTTTGGAATATCCTGCCAGTGACAGAGCCAATAGAAAAATCTAACTGTAACACCTCTCTGAATTGCATTAATGGTCTTGTGTCTTTTAATTGTAGAAGAATTTTTCTGTCTTAATATTTTTGAGTGGTACTTATCTGGGGGAGAATAAATCCCATAGCAAAAAATGTGGTCTAAGTTAAGATCAATCTTTTGTGATATTTGCATGGCTGCCAAANGGGGATGAACCCACCACACCCTTATTTGGAAGCTGACCCTACTGCTTAGCACACCTGGTGCAGCCAGAATGGGAGTTGTCACTTCACTGAAGAGAAACAGGAGGCGTGGAAGGAAGTTTTGTCAGTACTATCTTATTTCCATGTTCAGGATGAAAATGGAGTAAACCGTCCAGTATGTTCATATATCAGACCACTTCGAGCAGGCCGGTTGCTGGACACACCTAGACAAGCAGCGCGATTTGTTAGTGTCCTGGGTTATGAAAGAGCTCCTGTCATTGGAGGAGGTGGTGGCAAACAAGAGCAGTGGTGCACTCTTCTTGCTTTCATATGTAGAAACAAGGTATGTGAAAATAGGCTTTGTATGATGCCTTATAGCTGGTATGTTCTAACTGAAGTTCGTAATTTAAAACAGGTTGCAAAAGGTGGATTAAATCTATTTCAGACTTCTCAGTTGCAAATAACTTATTTAAGATATTTTTAAGGAGAACCAGATGTTAAATAGTAGACAAGAAGGCTTTGGAGCAGACTTACTTTCTATTCTGCTGTTGTTGGATACATTTTTCAGTACACCTCTTGGACTATGAGGCTGCTTCATTTGCTGTTCTAAGATCCTGTATAGTTAGTTATTCAGTGAATTGATGCCAGTGTGCAGGCCACTAGTTTAATTCCGGACTAATCTGGAAGAATTGGAGAAGTCTGTTTTAAAAAGCCAGTTTTGTAGATGGTGCTAGAATATATTGATGGTAAGTCTTTGCATTCAGTTCTTGCAAAATAGGGTTTTTCACTAAAAGTTTCCACCTAGTCCAACATTTGTATCACATGACTATGATAAATGAAATAAGTTGAAACTCATTCTGGATTATAATTCTTTTATTGTATCAATAAAAGTAATACCGATCCCTTTTAATACCTCTTTGGAGTGATCAGTGCTTTTCATCACCACTGAGATACTCTTGCATTCAAAAACGGTATCAGTGATGTGTTTATAATTAAAAAGATCTACTGTTCTTGGCAGCAGGAGCTATATCCCAGTTTTTAGACCAGCGTCAGAGACCACACAGAATGGGCATTAGCTATTGTCTCTGAATACTGCATCGTGCATAGGCACCAGCCATGTAAATGCACGCTCTCAGCTATGCACTGGCTTTCAGATGGAGGTGATGATGGTGACTTTGGGTTTGAGGATGTCATGGTGGGAAGTGCAGAGGAAAGGTTTCCTCCAAGGCAGTAGTGGAAAGCTGTGCAGAAAATAGCTGAATTTAGCTCCTGAGACACCAGGTGAACCATTATTACTTTTCTCGCGAAAAGTGGTATGGCATTATGTTGTGGTTTAACCCTGGCAGGCAACTCAGCACCACACAGCCTCTCGCGCACTCTCCCCAAGTGGGATAGGGGAGAGAATCAGAAAGGTAAAAGCAGAAGAACTCGTGTGTTGAGATAAAGGCAGTTTAATAGGTAAAGCAAGAGCTGTGTATGCAAGCAAAGCAGAACAAGGAGTTTGTTTGCTACTTCTTGTTGGCAAGCAGATGTTCAGGCATTTCCAGGAAAGCAGGGCTCATCATGCGTAATGGCTTCTGGCCATCACATCAAATGTCCTCCCCTTCCTCCTTCTTTACTCCAGCTTTTATTGTTCAGCATGGTGTCATATGGTATGGGATATCCCTTTGGTCAGTCTGGGTCAGCTGTCCTGGTCCTGTCCCCTCCCAGCTTCTGGTGCACTCCCAGCCTCCTCGCTGGCAGGGCAGCATGAGAAGCAGGCGAGTCCTTGGCTCTGTGTAAACACTGCTCTGCAACAACTAAAACATCAGTGTTATCACCACTATTTTAATCAAAAATCCAAAGCACACCGTTGTGCGAGCCTCTATGAAGAACATTAACTCTATCCCAGCCAAAACATGACACATTATTAAACTAACATGGGTTTCACCAGAAACTTGTTTAAACCTACTTATCTGCATATTTCCTTTGTACCTTATGGTAGGGTAAGATTGTGCTGTTTATGTAACCGAATGCTGTGCTTTGTATTGTGAAGGCTTCATTGCATGAGGAATTTTTTTCTTCTTTTATAGCTAACATCTGTAAAGAATGTAAGAGGAAAAAAATTAGACATGGCGTTAAAAAATTGGTAGCAATACATTTATGAAGAGAACTTTTTTCTGGTTGAAAAGAAATTCAGCTAGACATGACTTTCAGCTGTTTTATAGTTACATCTGTGAGATCTTTTTTTATCTTTAATTGCTGAATGCTGGCAATATATTCTAGGCAGCAAAATTACAGTAGATCTATATTTTTGGTGACTAAATTTCCTAACTGTGAAAATACTGTATAATTTCTGATATTACCTTGGGTATTTGCCTTATGTATGTTTTGACATTTAATTAGAATATTAGTTTTGTCTTCACAGATCACTAGGTTCTGGTTTTGGTTTACTCAAAGGTATCTATAATCATAAGAAATGTTTTCCATTATTAATCACACACTATATTTAAATCTAAAATAAAAATAGTTTCCAATTAGAATGTACTGCTATTTTAAATGATTTATCCTGTTACAGAAAACTAAAACTTGACAAGTAAAGAATTTCTTCTTGTGCTAGAAGAAGCTAACTAGCCACTGGTACAGGATAGCAAGATTATTTGTGAAGTCGTCTGGAGATTTCAGTCTAGTTTTTACTGGTTAGTTTTCACATTATATAGTTACCAGAAATAAACCTAGTTTGTGATTTTGGCCTTCTTTACTTCCCCTGCCTAAAAGAATGAGGAAGATACAGAAAAAGTAAGAGAAGTATTTCTAGATCCACCACACTAAATAGTGATTTTGCAATGTATCCAAAGTATAGCATACCACTTAGTTTACTGCCTAGATTTAACTTGCCTTTCTATAATGTGTGCATAGGTCTTGTTTTTCTGGACTCCTCTAACAGTCTTGGAAGTTGTAAAAGCCTGATACACTCCAACATAGTGTATATACAAAAGGAGTCAAGATGTTTAACTTTTTAAACCTTAAAATCCTGACATCTGATATATGCTTTAGGCAAACAGGAGGGAAACCTGACTTGTTAAATGACAGTTGGAGAAATATTATTTTCTTTCTCTAATATTTTTAGCCATGCCTGATACTCAAACCAGCTTACAAATGCTTACTGTCTAGGGTGACTGTGAAGATCATGCTAACCTTCTGTGCAGTCTTCTTCTTGGATATGGATTGGAAGCCTTTGTGTGTGTAGGAACAAAAGCAAAAGGAGTCCCCCACACTTGGGTAATGACTTGTGGAACCAATGGAACAATTACCTTTTGGGAGAGCTTAACAGGACATAGGTGAGTAAAAAGAATAGAAGAAAACTGAACAATGTATATTGAGATTTTTGTAGATCTTTTGGTGTTTTTTTTTTTTCCTAATATCTCTACATTCTGTCATGTAATTAGGTATCTAGGAGACTTTCGTCTTTGAGTCTCTGTTCTGTGTACTGCTGCTGTTTGGAGAACAACTGGTTCAGTGGGAGGCAAAATAATTCGTCAGTTCATAATATACTTTTCAGTGGTTTTAATACAGTAAAGTCACCATTTTGCATCCAAGGGCAGCTGGTTGCCTTCATTTGTGAAGGAGATGAAATCTGACATGACTGTTCAGGAGCCCTGTGTTATCTTAGTTCATTTATGAAAACAGTGTTGCATTACTTTGTTCCTCTGCAGAAATCTCTGCAAGTTCTCTGAAACCCTGTCTCACTTGAGTCGTTTTAGAAGGGCACATGTAGCTGTTTTGTATTCTAAAGCTTCTGGAACCTATTTGTTAGAAATTCTTTCCCTTTTTGTTGTTCTGCGTGTCCTGTTGCTCAAGTGCATAGACTGGTACTCAATCCCAATTTTTATATTGAAATAAAAAAATGTGCTCAGAACTTCAGTGAAAAGAGCTTCCTGTTTATGGATGGCACTTAGCACTGTGATCCATACCGTTATACTTCTCAGTGCAGTTTGAGGCAATACCTTTGGAAACACAGTTTTTGTAATACATAGTTTCAAATTGTATTGGTAGAAGTACAGTGGGACCATGTACTTGAATGTCAAACTTCTGGCTCTGTGAAAGGAGCTGATTAATATCCAGTGTTGAAAATAAGCAGTCATATTTTGCCAGTGATTGTGTATGCTATGATTAGCATTTTAAGCTGTATTTCTCAAAATTTGCTGAATAGTGTGGAAGCTGTATGGGCATGTTGTTGTAGTTGCGAAATTTCATTGTTATTGAGCATCTGCTCGATTAAATCAGCTTATTTTTCTAGATTCAAAGAAGAAAAGTGGTGTATTGTTGCATTATATGCTGTGCCTCCAAAATGTGTATAATTACTTTTCTGTAAATAAAGAATGACATTTTGGGGAAGAAATTCTGTTAACAGATTTGGCTCATATTTTTAAAAGGAGAGACGACTTATTTCTCTCCCATGTAAATATTTTTACCTTGACTTGAAATAAGTTGTACTAATAAAAAAAAAATTGAATGTTTCTGATTAGGTACATCCACAGACCTATCAGCCCTGATGACCCTCCACTAGTTGAACAACCCAAGCCGTTGTATCCTTACCGCACGATAGGTTGCATCTTCAACCATCAGAAGTTCTTTGGAAATTGTCAGCCCTCTGATGCTGTGGAGGTCTGCGTGTTTGACCTGCATGATGAGTCTAAATGGAAGCCCATGAGTGGAGAAGCAATAAAATCTGTGTGTTCTCCTGGGACAGCATCTTCAGTTCCCCCTTTTCCTCCTCTGTGTGCTTCCATAGTAGATGCTGCAGTATCAAGCAACGAGATAGAATTGCAACTGCGAATACTAGTCTCAGAACACAGGAAGGTAATTTTGTTTAAAATTTGTCATTGATCTGTTGAGGTAATAAAGGTACATGTTTTTGTTGTGTACTTGTTTTGGATAGCTGTTTGTTATTTGTTTAAATACTCATGCCTTTGCGATGTTTTTTCCATCAGCTTTTGCAGAAATGCAGTATGTGAAATCTGAAGTAACTGAAAAAAAAAAAAAACCATCTGGGATGACCTTTCTGAGCTAGTTTAGGCATCATACCATTTGCAGTGCCAATTCTGCATTCACGTGTGGGCTTATTCCCCCCACCTTGCCTTTGCCTTTCTTTCCTGCTCTATGATTTTTTCACTTACTGGCATCTACAGAATACTTAGGAGTGGTCTATAAAAGAGCTAAGAAGATAAAATCCATTTGTCAGTGGGCTGAGCATATCCATCACAAATTTTTTTTTTTTTTTTTGTCCCTAGATAAAAGCAGGCATTCAGCTTTCATGGTTTTACTCTGAGTGCCTTACAAATTCAGCAAGTATTTCTAGAAGTTAGTTTCATCCTTTTATCTGGATTTCTACATGACATAATGTGCCAGAAATTACTCTTCCTGTGCTGGATGTGAAGGAGATGATATTTTAAATTCCTGTTAGTTTAACT
>VXAL01007189.1:276758-292476 GCA_013399475.1 Chauna torquata | reverse complement strand
AGCAGGCCGAGCCCCGCCGGCCGCCCCCGCCCGCCGCAGGTAAGGGGCTGCCCCTCCGCGCGGCCCGGCCCCGCGGAGGCGCCCTCGCCCCTCTGCCTTTGTCCGTGGGCTCCGGCAGCCGGGAGGAACCGATCCCCTTCCCCCTCCGCGGTGGCCCGCCCCGGGCGGAGACCCCTCCGCTCGCCCCCGTGTGCGGGCGAGGCGAGGCGAGGCGAAGGCAGCCGCCCTGGCTGGAACCCGGGCACGTCGGGGTGGGGAGGGTGGGCGCGGGTTCCCTGCCCGGTGGTTATGCAATGCTCGGGGGCACGGGCGGTGTAACGACGCTGTGTCGTCCGCGCCCAGAGCCTGCCTTTGGGGTTCCTTGGTTGTGTTTCTCATCCTGCAGTGTCTTTCCGAAACAGTCGGACGACAAAAGGTGCCGGTTAGAAATAGACCGATTTAGAAGCGTGCTGACGTTAAGTACCGCACCGGAGGCTTAGCACGTACCGTCTGTTTCTTTCAAATACCCACGAAAACATACTTGGTATTGGAAAGGCCAAGAAGGGTGCGTGTCTGTTTCTTAGCGTTTCAAAGCTTCTGGTGATGAGAAAATGTTTTTGTTGCACGTAAAGCTTGGTTTCTGGAAAGAAACTGAAGCTAGCTAGCACAGGGATGCGACCACTTATCACACAGATGATGGTATTCCCCAGTGTCAATCTAGCCAACATTCAGCATCACTGAATTCTCTAGGAAGAGAGAGATTTCAGGATTTTTAAGTGTTGTGGAGCAGAGCGTAATGGTAAATTCACAAAATGGGATTAATGAGCCCTCGGCAGTTAGAAAGTGGATGTTATGCTGGGCGTTACAAATTAATGAAGCCTTTTAATAGGGCACCTGTCTGAAAAGTCTTTTTGCAGAGATTTACAGTCATCTAGCTTGGAACCAGTGGTACATGCAAATATCAAAATATGTAGAAGAGGGGCCCTAATTTTCTTCCACAAGTTAAATGGGTATAATAATGATTTCCGTTTGAATGTGATCTGATGTGCTTTTCTATTTGAAAAATAGGTTACTGTAACGTTAACAAAATGCCAGACCAACACCCAGAGGTGCTGGGGAAATACTTTCCCAACCAAGGGATCTGCATGTTACAAGAACATGCAGAACAAAGTATTGCATATTGTGTGCTGCTTTTACATAGTGTTTTGAGATGGTATCAGACTTCTTCCTCTGTCTCGTCAGCTGTAGGAAATACATTGATTTAGTGTGTATTCCTTTCTTTTGTTACGTTTTCCTTGCTGTTTGTGGGCTTATTCTGTTTCCTCTTACAGTACATTTTAATGGCCTGTATATCTGAATATAAAAGTTCAGGCTCCTCGCTGGCACACACGTGCACACACACACAATACCTATAACCTGTCTGCTAAGACCTCCCACAAAAGCATGAGGGGGAGATGACCAGAGGACGTACCCCCTCTGGTACGTATAGGAGGCAAGGGGAGGAGGCAAGGAGGGGAGCTTTGGCCAGAAGTCCACTGCTGGACTGTGCTCAGTGATCCCACCTCTGCATCAGCCACAGGCTGGTAAGCGCCGGAGTTAGCAGGGAAGCAGTATTCCTCCGGGGTCCTCCCCTGCCCCCAGTCTTCCCAGTATCTGTACCTTTGAGTACACTTGTGCAACACAGGCCATTGCTCAGCCTTCAAGCTTCTACAAAGGATTCTGTGTTTGTAGGAGTAACTGTCAACAACACGAAACCGACGTAGTTCTAGTCAAGCGGCTTTCATTCTTCTTTAGTTTGTGGAGCCTATAGCAGGTTTCCATTGGAAATCGTCATTTGCATGATGCAGTGGATGTCAGTAATTCACTATATTGAAGAGTTGACAGCAGGCTTGCTTCTCTTTGGTGTTTTTGAACTGTCCCAGTTCTTTCCCTTATTGCTTCCTGCAGCGTCCTTAGGTGATGATTAATGAGTGTTGTGAGCCATCTTCATCTCAAGCCTCTCAAATGGATAGTTATTCTTAGGCTCGTGTATTCTGCTTAGTAGCCATGAAAACTTAAGAACCACTGCCCTGGTACTCTGACTAGGGGAGCCGTATGCAGCAGCATAGGCCCTGAAGCTGTCTGACCACATTAATTTTACTCTTGAAATACAAATTAAAGTTATCTTAAAAAGAAGTACTGATTATGTAGAAATTGGTGGTACGTTTCCAAACCTGTTTCTTCTGAGTCAGTTTTCTGGTTAATGCACAATACTTGAAATTCCGACTAAAAATACCTAGAAATTGAATTAAATGTCCTTGAGGTAGGAAACAAAGATGAGTTTCACTGATACAGAAGGCAGAAAAACAACCTTGAAGTCGAATCCCTGTCATTAACCAAAACCAGAGAACAATTTTCAAGTCTTCTCTGTTTTACCTGTATAGTCTGTTAATACTTAGTTATCTTTTTTTTTTTCAATCTATTAGGTTTTGTTTAAAGTGAAAAAAAAAAAGATTCAGAATGGAAACATCACTCAATTGTTCATTTTCATGTGAGCATTGGCATTACTTGACCTTCTGAATCTCTAGTGAGAGGAGGATCAGGAAGGATTCCTGGTAATTGTTCTCCTGCCTTGTATTTCAGACAACTTAGGTTTAAATGACTGTGTCAGAAGATTTGTTAGAGCAGTAGGGATTCTGTGGGTTAATACTCTGAGCTGTAAAACTATTTTGTTAGTGCAGTGCATAAAAAATGTATAGCTGTAGGTTGGTGTATAGGTTCGGGTAATTCACAGAATTAAACATTGGCTGTTGGTTTCTGTTTTTGTAAACAAGAGAATCCTGTGTGGGCAAATAAAGGAGTCCCCAAAGAATGGTGCCTTTGGGTAGTGAACATTCGGGCTTTGTTCAGGGCTGTGGAGAACGATGTGATCAGTCACGCCTGTCAGTAGATCTCAGGCTAATTCAAGAGCAAATGCAGCTGTGTCACAGAGTTTGCGTTAGGGACACTTAGAAAGTGATGTTTTCACGGTGTGCTGCAAACCTTATCATCCTGTCAGAACTGGAGAGAGTAAGAAATAAACACGAACATGTAAAAAATGAAGAGTTTGCTGTGGTCATCTTAGTATGCATCATTGTAACTCTGACATCTAAATACCACAGAAATGTGAGTTGCTTAGAAATACCCAAGATGAAATTGGAGATACAGCGTAGAATGTATTTTGCCTAATGGATGCTTTTGTCTTCTATATTTTGCTTGCAATTTATATTAAAGGAACTAACAGTGGCATCTAGTAAAGCGCCAGATGCAATAAACAATAACTTCTGAATGAGTTAAAATGTTTGATGTAAACATGTGGTTAGACTCTTTCAAGTCCGCTCCTTGAGCAGCAGTGCTTACAAGTGGTGGTGGTTTTGTTTTTGTTTTTGTTTTTTAAAACTTGAAGCAATAATGAAGTGACAAATACAGGAGCAGGAAACCTGCACAAGAACTGCTGATCGATCCTGTGCCAAGTACTTAGCTGCAGCAGGGTGTCACAGGAATTGTTCCTTAGAAGCCGTGTTCCCGCAGTAAGCTTCTTTGAGCCCTGGCCAGGCGTCTGTCTTCCCTGGGAGACAATTTTGTGGATGAACAGGCTTGGAGAAATGGAGTTTTCCCCGCACTTTTTGTTAGTACCAGATCTGAGATGTAGTAAAGGCAGTCACTGATTTCGGTGTGCACTGAACTGAGCTCCTGGAGAGGAAAGGCCACGAGGGTCTCGGAAAGGTGGCAAAGACAGAGAGAAAGCCAAACGAAGTTGATTTCCAGCCATCAGCTGTTGGGGCTGGCACACAGGCAGTGCTCCTTGGCCTTCCCTCTCCCTCCTGCAAGCACACGTCTGTGGGTGATGTCAGTGCTCCTTCTTTTGCGTTGTCCTCCAGCCCCGAGGAGAAGGCACAGAGGGAACCTACTGCTGGTTTTGCCAGAATTAAATACTATGCAGATTTTGCTCTTGGACAGCTGCCAGGTATTCCGAGGGAGGGTATCACGCATGGAGTATTCTGGCTTTGAATCAAAAAGATCACAGAAAAGTTGACTGCATGGTGGCTTTCACGGGACTCAGAGGGCTCAGAGTGAGACATGCAGGAGAGGAATAGCTTACACAGTGTTGGCAGCTTCAATGACTTTCATGTCCTTCTTTGTGTACCCGGGTATTGGAAGGCAGGGTGGAGAAATATAGGACTAATAAATGCAAATTTGTTTTGTGTGCATGAAGACATTCTCATCTATCAGTCTTGTAAAGAGTGCTTATGAAAGATATGCAGGCTTTTCAGAAGAAAAGGAAGGTTCTGCTATTTTCCTTCTAATTTGGTTGACCCTTTTGAAAGATAATGGATGGGAGTAGCTCTCTGCTGTTTAAATTTCAAAACAGGTGCTGCTGTGAATACTGCTAAAATAAATCCTACTTCTAGAATGAACACTTATGCTCTGAGTTCAGATTTTATTCAAGGAATTTCAGAAACATCTGTATTTAAAGATAATAAAGGCTATTAGTATAGTAGTATATAGTATTAAGCTTCGTCATTACTTGCTAGAGTTTTAAGATATATATATCTATTAATGGTGGAAGTCAAGGTAGGAAGAAAATGGCTCTAGACAGTGGAGAAGAGCCTCGCTGGGTTAGTGCTCTATCTCTGCTCGCTCATTCTGCTCGTCTGCGGAAGAGAAAAAGCTTATGCCTCATTCATGCTAGGCTTTCTGCCATTAGGGTAATTCCCAGTACATGAGGGTAAACTGGAAGGCTTCCAGTCACGGCTTATGCTGATGCACCCTGTGCACCGGGAGTTGTGAATGTAAGTGGGTGCCTAGGGACCCTATTGCAGACAGCTCTGGTAGGGGACGGTGAAAATAGGAAAAGATCCCAACATAACCAAATAATGTCTTTGGCTTGGAACAAGTAAGTAAATAAAAGCGTATTCTAGATGTCTGCACAGAAGAAGTGGAAGGAAGTTACCAACAGTGACAGGTGACCTCAGTTACCTATGTTTGTTTGCAAAAAATGTAAAGATGATAATCAGGCGGCGAAGGTAGGCTGACTAATTTGGTGTTGTCTGAAATCTGCATTTGTTGTTCTTAAGGAAAACTTAAGAGCAAAGAACTTTGAGGAATTGTGGGCTCCAGATGTTCCTAATGACTCAAAGTGAAAGATAGCACATTTGTAATTTAACAGGGTTTTTATTTACTAGTGCAATAAAATGTTGCTGTAGAAAGAAAAGTAGAGTTGTAATTGTCATTGCTAACAGTGATTGAAGAGTAGAGTGAGAAATGAGACATCTGCCATGATGTTGCATGGAATTAATTATGATGTTTGTAAGGGGCATCACAGGAGAAAGAAAAATGGTGCTTTTTAAAAAGTGATGAGTAATGGAGTCCAACTTCAGGGGCTGGCTGGAGGTGACAGTTTACCACACAGTAAGAGGTGACGGGTAGGAGTGGGGTAGCATGAGAAAGGCTTTGAAAATGAAGACGATAGCTGTGTATGATGTG
Source organism: Chauna torquata (assembly GCA_013399475.1). NCBI lineage: Eukaryota > Metazoa > Chordata > Aves > Anseriformes > Anhimidae > Chauna > Chauna torquata. Next base: position 286,992 of record VXAL01007189.1, on the reverse strand, counting down.
GCAGTCAGTGAGCCTTTAATGGGGAGATTCACAGAAAAGGAGGTCGTCAGAGCGACAGGCGGTGAAGATGACCTGCTCTTAATGAGCCTGACCGGAGTGCAAGAGGTTGGAGTAGGTAAGTTGCAGTGAGGAAGGCGATGAGATTAAAGGTATGTGGCATCCTGGATCTGTGTTTACAATTAATGCATCTTAGAAAAGCGGGGAAGTTTCTTCATCGTCTCTGTTAAAAGAAAACTGCAGTGTTCACTTTTTGTTTCTGAATTAATTTATTAGATTACAGCGTTGGATCCGGTAAGGAGACAAAACAATTATTGTTCCATTCCTGATAAAATCTTAAGCTGGCTTGCGTGACACGTGTAGAGCTATGAGCGTGCTATTGAATTTTATTGCTGTGCACTTTAAGAGCAACAAAAAGATGAGTCAGTTTGTACAGTGTAAATACAAGACTCCAAAGACATAGCCAAGGCAGAGAAAAATTGAGAACTACTTTTCCGTCTACCTGAGAGAGCTTATTAATAGCTGGTAAAAGCTCCTAACAGATGCAACAGTGCTGTGGTATCAATTTAGGAAAGCTGTAACCTGCTTGAAACTCCCAATGACTTCAGCGGAGTCAGCATTCTGCCACAAGCAAGCATGCTTGTTGGACGAGCGAGTAAGTGGATAGTAGCTCCAGGAAAAATGAGAATATGATTAGAGTAAAAAAAAAAAAAAAAAGCTTTTTGAGACATGTGAACTCTGAGTGCATATTCATGCATTTTGGGGGGAGGGTTGCTATATGGGCACGCCACAGAAGAGCACATGTAGTATCTGTACTTAAATAAGCATCAGCAGAAGAGGATGGCAGCTGTGAGTAGAGCTCAGCAGCACTTGGAGATGTGCATCTACCACAGTATTTGTGTTAGAATAACAAAAATTGGTTTGATCCCTAGGTAGACTTATGGGTTTGCTATAGAGTGTGAACAGTGGACTGTAGAAAGACTTGCATGGTAACCAGAGCTGGTTTCCTTGTGCAGAGTAAAAATGGGACAAGACAATGACTAATCATTGTATTATACCTTAGAGGGTAGCATTAACGTAGTGTAGGTTTGTTAATTTGGTATTAGGGAATATTATTATTTTAAAATAACTTTTATTACAAAATGTACCTGGGTGAAGACCTCTTAGTCATTATTTGTTTTGTACAGTGTATAGAGGATTACCTATGACTGTACAAAATGAGGAGTAACTTCAGTGAGTCTGGGTTGAATGGACAAAGATGAAGGCAGGAAAAAAAGTTGACACAGTGAAGGAAAGTCTTGGCCTCCTTCAGTATAGTGACCTCTCTAAGAATTTTCCTTGTATTTTATCACAATTTTCTTTCTCTCTCCTTTGTCCTCTCCCAGTTTGAAATGTGAGGCATACCATTTCTAAATCATCGACTGGAGGCTGATACATAAATCATGAGTCAGATCCTAAAGCCATGAGCTGTAAAGACTCGTCCCATTACTTGTTGTCTTCAGTTACATAGTTTAAAGGAGGGATGTGTTGATTCTTAAGGCCTAAGTGTTTTTCTTAAAAACGTGGGCCTCTGCTAGTTGCTCTGAGGAGTCTCCTGTTACCGCTCCTAGTCTGATCTTCCTTCCATGTCCTCGTGTTCTCAGTCTTCTTGGCCTTCCTCCCCACAGCCTGATGGCTCTTACTTCTAGTCTGTGCTTTACCTCTATTTTTCTTTGCCGTTTTCACCTTTTTATCACCCAGGATTTCTTTTTGTTCTCCCATTTTTCATCTGTTTATCTTGTAATATCCATCTTCTTCTAGAAGTCAGTCTCACTCCTGCTACATTGTTATTTTCCTCTCCTTTCATTTAATTATGAGTCCTGTTCTTTACATATTCATCTCTTTTCTTTATGTCGCTTCGTTGCCTTTGCTTTCTTTATTCTTTTCCTTTTATTGGTACTAACCTTGACTCTTGGAACGAAAATCTTGTCAGATTTGGTAACGAATGCTCCAGTTCCTGCAATCAGATGATTAAACGAGTCTGATTTTTTTTTTTTTTTTTTAAGGAGTTCCTTGTTCTCTTAAGGGTAGGGAAAAGCCTACTGTTGTAGCTACAGTGCCTCCTGAAGACTTGAAAGCCAGAAGACAAATACAAATTCAGCTTATTAATTTGGGGGCCTGACTATAAAGCCTGTTGAATTTGTGGGTCTTGAGTTAGTGATTCCCACATTCTCCCTCACTCACTTTCCTTCGATTAGTCCCCATGTTCCTTCTTCTGCCACCTCTTCCTCTGTCATCCAGTATGAATGGGCAGTGGCTGTCTTTCCTGAGAGCACCCTGAGGTCCGCTATTGTGGAAATAATAGGTTTAGTTCACCCCAAACCTGCAGAAATAGGTTGTGATATTTAAATAGAATATTAATCTTTAACACAAAATGACTTTCAGGCTTGTTGCTAAAGCATACATGAACTGCACTGTTGTCTGAACATCAGTGCTGACAATCTTGATTCTGCAGTCAAGACTCGAGCTGTTTTGAAGCAAGTGCTTTTGGATCTGTATAGAGGAATCGGAGACATTGCTGGAAGGCGAGGAAGGTGCTCTGAGGCTCTTGGAGCAGCTGCTCACAGTAGAAGCAGCAGCCCTGTGACTGTGGTGTCATGTCACAAACATCGACTCTCTAGTTTTTCTTCGGATAGTGGAATGGTTTGGCACATCCCGCATGCTTTCTTGCAAACATCCTGTGTCAGTCCATTTTAACACACTGAATTACCTACTTCAGTTTTAGAATGACGTCTTAAATGTGTGCTTCTTACTATTGGCAGCAGTACATGATATGCTTACTGTTTGTTTTTAAATCTATGGAGACCCTTAACTGTGATTTGTTAATCCTTGGAAGGTATAGAAATTGTACTTCAGTGAAGCACGGGCTATTGATAAATTGAGTACAGTGTTTTTTAATCAGCATTCTGAGAGATTACGTGAAAATAATTATTTTTCCCTGTCTAAACAGCGACCTGAGGCTCCTGCCTTGAGGCATGAGTCAGAGTGCCCTAATGCTTGATGAAAGTTTGGCCTGACTCCACTTGTCGGGGGGTTTGAAATATGAATAATTTTCCAACAGCAGTTTTGAGAAAAGAAAAATGGTAGTCAAGTTTTTTTTTGTTTTGTTTTGTTGTTATTCCATGGCATATATGCCTCTTTTGAGACTCTTTTCAGACATACAGTAAACCTCCAATTTAAGTCTCTTTCCTTCTTTCAAAAACTGTTCATTTTTTGCATTTCAATGACCTATGAGTGAAAAATCATATGATCTCCCAAATAGTAGCTTTTTTATGAATTGAAGTTACCTTGACAGTTAAAGTTACGCTGTTTACTAGTAATTAATGCATTAGTCCCTACTGGAAAGCTGTCATGGAAAAATACTTTTGATATGTGGTTTTTTGGCATTAAGAATGGTAAAAACACTGCATAGGTTAGCAGCTCGTTGAATGGTTGTGAAGTGTGGAGAAGTATGGATCTATGTAAAGAAGCATCAGCTGAAATAAATTTGTAAACCTTCACCCATTTACCAGATAAACACTTAATAGTGCCTGCAGACAGAGACAGTTTTATGACTTCTTATAGGGATATTTTTTTTTCTCCCAGTCCAAATTAGGAAAGTGTGACCCTTAGGCTATGTTTAGAAGTTTCTGGTTTTTTTCAGTCATGTCAGCTGAAGAGAAGAAATTTTTGTACTCAGCCATTATGATCAAATTGGCTTGCATGGGCCACACAAAAGCAAGTTCAGCTCAGTCTTGATAGATTCAAGTAAGTGTGTGTTTCTTGGGTGAATACTGTTAATATATGAGTCTCTAGTATTCTAGGAGGCTTCCAAAGGAGTGGGTTCATAAGTCACTGCAAACAGGTCAGGGAAATCTGTTGAGTGTATAGTTGGAATGAAAGTACAGAGGGATAGGGAATGGTATAGTAAATAATTTCTGTAAAGCAGAATGTAATATTAAAATAGTGTAAGTCAGTCAGTGTTTTGCACCTGTCTAGAATACCATCTGTGGTGCATCTGAGCTGGTGTGAGACTTAAACTACTTGTTACTGCCCCTCCCCTCCTCTGCATATGGAATCCCGACAATAGTATTGTTTTTTAAAGAGCTGGTATAAATGTTGCTCCTCCTCCATGGTGTTGCCCAGTTTGCAAATAATGGGAATAAATAATTCAGCTTAAGATGTTTCCTACATTAGATATAGTATTAAAAAAAAAAAAAAAGATTTGCTCTGAAAGCAGTAGTAAATTTTGGTAGTACCATATATGAAACAAGGAAAGTTTCTAAAGTTCAACTGCTTTTCCTTGAGGAACTTCTTTCATGGAAGTTTATCAAAGATTTATCAAAGGGACTGTGAGATGAGTTTCTTGCTGTTCCTTTCAGAAATAGAATTTTTGCTTTACTTGTTTTGGTCTGGGCTGATTTATTTGTTTTGTACTTCAGGATTTTGTTAAGGCTTCTGTTAAAAGGATCTTTGTAGGACCTCAAGGTAGCTGTGAAGTGTAGCAGTCGGTACTTTGTGTCTGTGCTGCTGAGAGGATCTGGTAAACAGTTTGACTCCTGTTTCATCAGGCTACAGGAGATGCAAGTCAAAATACTTGAATTTATCAGTGATTGCAAGTACTGGCAGACTGGTGTGCCATTGCATGATTATAGGTTTAAAATACTAATTTTTTCTGAAGTAGTAATTTTCCAAAAATATTACTTTTATCTGGAAAAGGCAGCACATAGGTTTTTTTTCCCCATCTCAACTACATTTCTGTGAATTGGACTTGTATTGTTGTGGAGGTACATTGTTTTGGTCATCTGTCATTTGAGTTTCACAGAAGTAGCCCCCAGTATTCATAAATCTGCTAATACTCATATGAGTATTAAGAAAAAAAAAAAAAGCTCTCGGTGAATTTCCCCTATTTAGAATTTAAAACAATCACATGGATGTTACCATTTTGAACACCAGAAATGTCTCTTATATGGATCTTGACGTGAATCAACCAGAATCGCCAGTCCTTTTGAAAAGATGATGTGATATTTAAAAGCTACCTTTTTAAGTCACTCTCCTGTGGTTCATTTTTGCAAGAAGACACCAGTGTTAAGTTCAGCTTACACTGGCAAGAGTTCAAAACGAAGGTAAACAACTTTCCTTCTGTTAGTTAGATGTTCTGTATTCATTCAAGATGTGTTTAACCTTTAGTTTCAAAGGGAAGGTGACTAGTTCAATATGAAAAATTAATCTTTTTCTGTGTGGGTGACTCTTCCCCGGTGCTGACAGTTTTGCATGCCATTCAGATTTCACATATTAAGTCAGCATGATCGCTCCTGTGTGCAAATCTTATGCTAACCAGTTGGTTGAGCTTCCTTGAGCTTGCCAGGCAATCTGATAAAAACAATCCTTCTAGTTACAGCTACAAATTGCAGGCTCTCCCTGACTACTGCAGTAGGTCCTCCAGCTGCACTGGGTGGTGTTCAGCGCCGTCACCCATCATGTATGCTCTCAGCGAACACACGCAGTCCTAGTTTCCAAGTATGTACGGACTCGGAATCATGTCCCACGCATCCCAGGGGTAGTGCTGTCAGGCCCAAAGTTGCAAATTTTTAGATTTAACAGTGCGAGTGCAATGCAGCCGAAGAGCAGAGACAAAAGAAGTAAAATTAAATACCTGTGTTTTGAAATTGAGGTTTTGGGGAGCTCCCCTTTGAAATGGATATATTTCTGTGGAATATTTCATTTTCTTGAATATCATTTTCTAGCAGAAAATCATCCTGCCAGAATTACTTCACACTACTCTGGTATGAATTATTAATACAAAATGATAATCTTGCTGCTTCTAGTGAAATGGTATATGATGTGAAATTTCAGTCTTATTTTTTGTAAGCTGCCAAGACACTTGCACTTTTATACCAACGTGTTTTGTCTTTGAGAAAAATGAGATTTCAATTTGTTGAAACAATTGAGAAATTTAGTTTTTCTGTATTATATAAATTCTGAAGTGATGTTTCTGAACTCAGAGGAAGCAAAAAAAAATTGAGAAGAGGGACTTGCAAAAATATTGCAATAATACTTCTACTCTAGTTTGCTTGAACTTGGTGTTGTTGTTGAACTCTCTGATATCCCAGAAGTATCAGACAAAGCAGTGGCTTTTTCCTGATCTATGAATTAATGGTATTTTTTCTCTTGAAATAATTATTTGCTCCTGCTTAATTTAAGCCAACATGTTTTCATGTTCCCTCAGTGGCTGAGCATCATTTATACAATTTAAATAATGAAGCCAAACATTAAAGACACATCTTCTTAAAAGGGAGAGTTGTGAAGGATCCAAATAAAGAGGGCAGGGCCTTTTTGTTGTTGATTCTGTGATGTATGTATAATGGCAATATTATTGAAATGTGTGATTGAAGTAAGGCAAAGAACATTTGACAAAAAACAGCCAAAAAAAAAAAAGAGTGAGTCAGGTTTTGTCCATTGACTTTTACTGAATCTGAAAGCTTTTTTCTTGTTTTTATTACAGATAAATCAGACCGTTTACGCTGCACAGAAATGGAGGTAAGAGAAGTATTTTGTGTTCTCTGCTGGTGCTGATTTAGCTCAGATCGTTTTTCATTATCTTGTAGTGAAAATGTGGAATGTTTTCAGTGGGAAGTCTTACTGTGAAATGTGTATAGTATTTATGATTTACGTTAACAGATGCATAAATGTGCCTTAACATGGGATATTTAGTCTCATGCTCAGAAACGGAAGAAAGTATGTCCATGTAGTTTCAAAAATCAAGGCTAGAGAAACAATGTAAACTTGTTTGTTGTTCATTTCTTTTAAATATGTATCTTTAGCAGAATATTTTATTTTAGGTAATTTCTCTTGGATAAATTCAGTATACTTTACAAAGGACTAGTAGATTGTGGAATAAATACTTAGTGTTTACAGAATAGGTTGGTGATTTTTGACAACCCGCGAATTTGGATGGAAGCAGAGAAGACGTTTGTCCACCTAAAGGTGTCCTGATGTGCTTTTAATATTTCCTTTAATTTATAACTTGGCAATACTGGGCCTAAGAAATATTGTAGTATGTCTTGCTGGGGTAGCAACAGAAATGCAAAACCAGTTAAAACTGCTTGCTTTATATCTTGACCATTATTTGATTCTGTATCTTTGATACTAAGCTGTGACTATTGTAAGAATGTTCAGACTATTATTTTGTCAGAGTCATAGATTTAATCCAAGACTTGAATGAGAACTAAGTAGACCTTCTTGTTGAACAGGATGTGGACTCGTAATTGTTTATTATGATACAGAGTAAATCATATAGTCTACTCCTTAAATAAACTTTTCCAGCAATAAATAAAAATTTCTGTGTCCTTTGCAGGGCATTCTTTTCTTGTTGACTTTGAACTTTCTTTGAAATGTAAAGCTGAGTTTTTACTTTAACTGTTCCGTCAGTACCTCAGGCTGAGCCTGGAGATAGGGCCGGTGTCGGCATCTTAATTGGTGGGCTGTTTTCTCATCCATAATATATACAGAGGTGACAAACGGCTGTTGCTAAAAGGTTCATACTTAGACAAAACTGTGTGTGAAGATGGCTGGTTTAATGATAAAACAAAAGGCCAGCTAATTCAACTACACATGGTAAAACGCCAAAGCCATGCAGATTTTTGCAGGTGTTTATAATAAAATGGGAATGTTCTTTCTGTGGGATACAGTGTTAGGAGTAATTCCTAACTGATGTAAGTACAGAAGTTGGAAGTAGGCACATTTTGTTTCTCTTCGTGTGGTTCAGATTAAGCAAATGCATCCTGGTTTTGTTTCAGCATTTGTAGAAACTCAGTTCATAAATCTAGTACCTTACTTACAAATGATAATCTAGAGTCATTTGCTTTGCATACTAAATATTGTTTACAATTTTCCTTCGTATTTTTTAACAGAAGATAATGATAGGCCCTAACAGTAAAAGTAGAGATAATAATAAACCCCCAGTTAAAGTATTTTTTTAAGGAAACATAAAGTATTTCGCTTTGGTAAAGTAAAAATGCTTTTATTTCAAAGAAGATGTCTAGTGAGAGTCAGCTGTGTGTATTCTACTTCGTTATCTTACATGGAGAAAGAGCTTTTTAATTTTGATATTTTTTAAAAATATTTTTGTTGATAGTTAAAAAGAACAACTTCAGCAGGTTAGAATTTCCTATGGGACAGATGCACCATTTTAAATTGTCTCTAATAAGTGCTGTGACCATTAGCGTATTGACTCTTCTGTTTATCTTTGTCATCTTGAAGGAGACTGTGAAGGAGTCATTAGCTTTTTCCTCCTCCAAAATTCCTTAGGCGCTGCAGCTTTAGACTTGGTGGTGATGATGCTTGTGTTTTTCAGAACCAGGAATTCAGCAGAGAGCCTGTTGCACGTTTTTGATTCCTGTGGAAACGAGCGTGGCCTGACTGAATGTATTAGAATTTGTGGGAAACTTCTCAGAAATGTAGCTAATAATAATCATAACATTTTTTGCAATTGTAAACTTTTAAATTATCCTGAATTGATACTCCATTTATTTCAAGCTGGTGCTTCAAGCTGTGTGTGAAATTCAGGGTACAGTTGCCATAGCCATAGTGGGAAGATGGGAATAAGGAATAAGGTGACTTTATTTAATCTGCGTCTCCCTGTGACTCTGTTTGTACGTGATGATAGCACTACTTTGTTGTCTCAACCAAGGTGGTGAAGATTATATAAAATACGCCAGCCTCATTTGTAAACATTTAATACTCATATAGAAAGTATTCAGTGAATGCTAAGTGATTCATATGTAGGAGGGTTTAATTGCCATGTATTTGAGAAGACCCACCTAACTGAGCACGGCCTTGTTGTGTATGAATAATGTAGTTAACCAGTATGTATGCAAATATAAAGACACACACAAACTCTCACATTTGTTTAAAAATCAGGAATGAATTAAATAGCCTGTCCCAAACAATGGTGAATAAATTGTTCAACTTCCTTCAGCTCATGTCAAATCACAAAATGAGTTAATTTTCAAAATGTTTTAAGGCGACTTCTGTGTGCTGTGTCTGCAAATTCTATTTGCAAGCTGTTGGTTATATGTATCTCGTGCTTATTAAAAATACTAACATACAGTGAAAATTCTGGTACCTATCTGCGGAGCTAAAATAGCTCTTTTAAACCTCTTTCATTGGGAACTTGAAATATGGACTGTATTTCAGACAATAATTTTGGGAAATAAATATAGGTTATAAGGATACTGTGTTCACTTCAATACAAATAGGAATATACTTGTTCACTGTACTGACTCAAACAGAAAATCAACCACTTCTCTCATGCTAATGAAAATCTGAGCATGCATTTAATAGCACAGAATGTCAAGTTTTCAAAAGATGTCATAATTTTGCATTAAAATAATGCCACACCTACATTCAAGAGTGTTACATGCTCAAAATTCAAGCAGTATAAAATGGGTTTATTTAGCATATACTAATATCTAGGATTCGTTTTTTTATCCCTGAGTGTAAACAAAAGTAACATTCTGTTTGAAGGGCAGTTGCAGCAGTGAAGAATCATTGTCATGCATAGTGATGATCATTAGTTCTACTTCCTGAGCTTTAACCTTATAATGACAAGGGAGAAGAAACGTCACTGCAAGTAGGATAGGCAGAAATGTTTTTGTGAGAATAATTTCGCATAGTAAAATGTGGCTGACTCTTGTCTTCCAACGAAAGGAGTTCTGATTATGCATTGAAAAAAAAAAATTCTCTGTGAATGCTTGGGTACAAATCTGGTAATTCCATGAAAACTCTTGGTTTGTTGTGCTGTTTAGAGGAGAATTAACAGGGATTCAGGATTGGCTCTTCGAAATCAAAGTAGAATTATGCATCTTTTCTTGACAGCATTAAGTCATGCTTGAGCATTAGGTGCCTGTTCTCATGAGTGAGTGCTCATGACTTGCTGATGGGATTATCTCCCGGAGATGCTGCATGTCCAGCCTTTGAGGGACCTGTTGTTTTAGATACCTGAAAGCCCATTATGCTCCTTCCTTGGTGTGGTTGTTCTGTGGCAGGCAGTCATCTGACCTCCTGATTTGCCTGAATTACTTCATAGTCACAAAGAAACAACAGCCACTTGATTTATTGAAAACGCACAGAAAAAAGTAGAATTTAGGTTTTGATCTTCTATGTTTTGTAATGAACTACTTTTTCAAGAGGAGCTCTGTCTTCTGTGATTTGTATA
>VXAL01007189.1:172809-273296 GCA_013399475.1 Chauna torquata | reverse complement strand
TTGTTAGTGGATTTTGCCTAAGGCAATTCTGAAACTAAGGTAAAAAGTACCTCTGCAGTTCAATGAGTTCGCTTTCAGTGGTAAACTTGACTTGGGGGTATGGTGTGGGCTTTTTGATCCGGGGAGGGAGGGATGACAACAAAACCAGTAACCAAAAAAACCCTTCCATTCTTCTCAATTGTATAGTCAGTACTGCAACATCAGCGAAATAAAAGTATGTGGAAGATTTGCAGATGATGGGGGGAAAAAAAGTACATGAAATGTAGATGAAATGACGGACAAAAAGCACAGGCAGAAGCCGGTTTGGAGTATTGTGCTCTAATTGTTGTGCCTTTATCACTTTTTTCTAACTTGGTTATTTCCTGTTTAGTTAATGCCTGAAACAAGCTTTTGTTTGCCTTGGTAGTGCAGTGGGAGTTAGCGTACTTGTTTTTTAATTTATAAGGTGCAGAAACTTGTGCTCAATACTTGTCTCTTGTTCAAGCTGCCATCTAGAAGCTAAGTAATAGTTACAATCACTGCAGATCCAGAGGATCTTACTAGCCTCATAACCAGTTGTAAAAAAAAAAAACTTATTTCATCACTCATCTTATACATTTGTTAGTCTTCAAGTTGTTAAAGAAGAAATGTGATAATGTGAAAGAAAAAAAGTGACTTTTTTGATGTTTTTTTCTTGTCAGTGGAGCGAAATGTTAAAGATCTAACATTGAATCAGAGCTTGCTTTCAATAAGTGCTATTTTTTTTTCCTCTGTCAGTTTTGAGATTTTTATTGTAGCAGGTAAACTATGGGTTTTCATTCACATCTTAATCTCTATTTTTCTTTTAGTTGCTTTTAATTCTCAGAAAAAACTAAACAGAGAAACGATATTAAAAAATCTTGTTATTTTACTTCCTTTTCCTAAATGTTGTATCTTTGTGTTTCCCTTTTCTCACTCCTTTTGCTTTGGTGGTATATGTGATGGGAAGTAGACATACAGTGCAATATGAGTAGAGTAGAATGGCAGCAGTTGGAAGGGACCTTCAAAGATCGAGTCCAAATCCCTGACCACTTCAGGGCTAACCAAAAGTTAAAGCCTATTAATGAGGGCATTGTCCAAATGCCTCTTGAACACTCACAGGTGTGGGGCATCAACCACCTCTCTAGGAAGCCTGTTCCAGTGTTTTACCACCCTCACAGTGAAGGATTTTTTCCTTAAAGTGTTTCTCTCTGAAGATTTCCTTTTGTTTCCAGCTATGCTTTCCCTAGGTGTACATGAGTGGAACCTGTACCACTTCCACCCATGTACCACTTGCACTTACAGTGATGAAGGTGGAATACTGAATAGGTTCAGTGGGAAGTTTGATTTTCGGGAAGCCAAGGGAAATCAGACTTTACCACATATTTTTTTTGGAAGAGCAAAGAGTACTTTACTGAGCTGTGTAAGTATCTTAAGTATCTGAGTATAATGTTGCATTTTTCCTTTGAGTTATTCTACTTTAGATAGGTTAGCTATGTCATTGCAGGGCATGAGTAACTTCCTCTGACTGAAGTGGGTATTAATGGTGTTCTGTGAAGAATAAACATCAAATTTTGGTAAAATTTTATAATCCTACTAAGTTATTAAATCACTTTAAGAGAGGAAATTGCTCATAGACCTCTTTTTTTTTTTTTCCCCCTTTATATCCCTAATTGATCTCTAATTGTTCTTATTTCTGGGTGGCTGGGTTTAGTGTCTTTCTCTGACTGTAATATAAAAGCCCTTGAATGTCCGAGTAGCAGTATTTCATAGTTGGTGTACCAAGAAGTATGACATAAGGTTACTGGATTAGTCTTATTTTAGCATAGTTAAGATAACATAGTTACTTTTTTTATCAGTTTTGAATTTGGTCAGTGGCCAAAGAAAGCAGGAACTCAAGGGAGCTAAAGATTTAATTTCACTTCAGTTTAGTTACCAGGTACCAGGTAAACAACATCTGTATTTAAATTGTAAATTTAACCATTAAGAAAATGACACAAGGATTGCAAGATGAAACTAATAATATCAGTAAGTTTATTTTTGAATACTGGAAAGATTTAAAGTGAGAGAAATACTTATTTATGAATGAAGTGGATACAGAGTGTTCCCACCTACTTTAACCACAGCTATGCTTTTCAGTACCAGCTTATATTGAGTCATTCTAACATTCCTGCTTTGAACCTACTTAGAAATATTGATCCAGTTTATCTAAACTGCATCTATATCTAGTTTGGTTTATCTATATCTGTTACTTTATGAAGTAGGTGATGTTTTAATGTAGAAATTCTCGTTAGTCACTCCCACTTTTTTTAATGTGTAAAACTCCCAACAATTGGTAGTTGGGAAAATAATGTTATGAAGGACTTTCTTCTTTAAATGCAGCTTTAGCTGATGCGATGAAAATGAATATGTGAAATTTTTGTGAACTGGTAGACAGTGTGGTTCGTCTTTGTTTAGCCTTTAATTTCTCTTGCCTTCTTATGCTGCCTTGACTATCTGCTGGGAGGAGGAAGAGCTCCTGTCCTCTGGTTTTGATCAAGCAGGAGCTTTAGTTACTGCAAGAGAAGGGAGGAGAAATGTGGTGTCCCCTCACGGGACTTCCAAAAGTTATTTGAGGAAAATACTGTGAATAAAGCTAAATTGGAATTTTAGTCAGATGTGCATTTTCAGTAGGTTAGTAACAGAGCAGGTCTGTTACTGGGAGTAACACCATCCTTGACCATTCAAAAATCACAAGACATGTACAATGAGATCATCAGAAATTGGTTAATACATACGCAAAAGTTTTTTCAATTCTTTGACTAAATGCTTTTCTTCGCATGAACACTAACATGTAAATTTTTATTTAAATCACTTGACCTGAGAAGTTGAGACATTCAACAAAGCAAGATTTGCTGTTGAGTCATGAGAGTTTGCAGCACCATGAACTTTCTGCGGCAAAGAGGATACTGAATCTGTCTCGGGGCTTGCTGAGGCAAAAAGGACTTTTTGTTAGTTTGCACTCTCTTTTGTTTGGCTTGACACAGTGCAGCTCGTTTGAGCTTTTGTTCTGGAGTGCTCTTTTTAGCAACTGGTAAGTTTCTGTGCTCCCCTACTAGTGTGAATGTTTTCATCTTAAATTGTTCAATTTTGTCTGCTGTTAATATGTTTGTAACATCAATCATTAAAAAGCAAGCAAACTCCAAGATCTCTCTTTAATGGCGTGAATGAAAGACTCTAAAAATGTTTCTTAGATTATCATTTAGTGTTGCTGTATGCTGCAACATGTGCAGTAAAATACTTTGATTTACTAAAAGGAAATACAAATGGTAAATTAAACATGCAGATAAAACAAAGAGGTGACTAAAATCTAAATGTTTCATCATGTCCCTTTCTTCTATTAACCACTAGTTAATATAACTACATAGTAAATTATGAAGCTCCTGTAACACTTTTAGTCCTTCACCCTCAACAAGAAGTTAAGGTTAAATAATTAACTAGGATAAGGCAAGCTGTTCACACTTCACAGATTAGCTCTTGCTTCAGTTAAGGAGGTAGGGACACTGTTAAACTGACAGTTTTTCTCCCCTCGCATATTCTTCCCTAAGCTTGAAACACCTTTGTCCAATTTTCCATTTCTCACTTTTACTGTACATTTACTTCCAAGCCTCCCTCTCCTGTTTTCTCTCAAAATCTTTTATAGTTCATTCATTAACTTCCTTTATTTCTGTTTTTCTCTGACCAAAAAAGTTAGTCATCTGCTTTTGTGGGTGTGTGTGTTACTGCCTCTGCCTAATATTTGATGACTGTGAATCTTGCCATCTCTGCTCCAGATGTGTTTTTTTTTCACAACTCCCTGCAGCTCTGCTTGCTCGCTTTGTAGGGCCTAGTGGATGTTGTACTGCTACCTGAATTCATTATTTCCCTGCTATGTGTTTCTCGTTGTGTCTTTATCTTGTTCTGTTATCTGAACTTGCGATATTAGCGTTATCTTTGACTCGCACTCTTTCCTTTCCTCCAGATGCTTGCCAGATCCTTAATTGCCATCTGCTAAAAGCACCCTTCTCTTCTCTGTTGCCAACATGTTAATTCAGGCTTTTTTTTCTTTTTTTTTTCTTTTCTTTTTTTGTCTTGACTCATGCAAACTGCCTGCTACCTACTCCTTTCTTAGCAATGATGAAAAATATTTCTAAGTTTTTTTTCGAAGACTCTTCTCTGGCTGCATCGTGGCTTTTGGATTGGTATATGCTGCTTTCCTGTTCACCTCTGGCCTGCAGATTCAAATTGTCTCCTTCATGCTATTGCAAATCTGGAGAAGACATTCACTGCAAAGCAAACAAGTTGCCTTCAAAAGCTCCATCTGGTCTGTTCCTTTGGGAAGATGTGCCATCCCTCATGTTGTGGGCTCTGTTTGCTTTGGAGCCAAGGCACTACAAATGTTAGAGAGAACATAGATGAGAAAGATGTGTGCGTATTTTCTAAACCATGCATTTCTAGTCCCAAATCACCATTTGGTGATTGTGAATCAGTGTTTGCTTTTGAATATACTTTGTAGCATGTCAGATTATATTTTTTGCCTTAGAGTGCTGCTTGTGCTTTAATATTGTATCGAGCGTTTCACTTTTACTCTAGGAGTGAAAGCTTCCTGCAATTCCTAGGTGTTCCAAACAAGTTTCATTTAGTTGTGCGTGGAGGAAACAAATACAGTTGAAACTGCATGAAAACAGTGAAATAATTTGTGGTCTCTGGCCATTGGCTGCTTTCTTACCTTGCAGTTTTCAAAAAGGGCTGTTCCTGTTTATAACTCTTTGTATGGTTTGCTATTGGAGTTTGCTTCAAACCTACAACTCAATAAAGCATGCAGAAAATAATTCTTTTCCCTTTTTTTTAAATCTGTTTATATACTAACAGCAGTAATGTTCTTAATGAATGTTGTTGGCCACAATGTGTTTATAACATGGAACATACTGCATTACTTTTTCACACTGCTTTTAGTTTTTGGTGTCCAGCGTAACCTACTTGAGGACTTCTGCTATGGTTTTGTTTAGTAAAGAGGGTTCTTATTTTAGTACATTTTTCTTCAAAATTTGGCCTTTAATTTTGTCTGCTTTCAGTAATCTTTTTATGCAGATCTGGTAGTCAAAGCTGATGCTGAACCTAGCCTCCTTTAAACAGTGTGGTGCTTGTATCGCGAATTCTAAAGGACATTTGACTAGTAGCATTGCATGTACATGAAGAGAAAGTTGCATGTGTATGCCTGTAACATTTAAAGCATTGGCACTAGGAAAATGTATTGAAATTTGTTTTTAACGTTTCAGAGCCATTACTGGATGTTAAATAAAAAGTTAATCTGAAAATTTTAGGTAAGAACTGTTAAACAAAAGAAAGGGAGAAAAACATGCTGCTGTGATGGAGAGTTTTACCGCCTATTTGGAGGGATTATAGCAAAGTTATTTTTCAATTTAAAGTACTTCATTCTCTTACACAAGGAAAATGTTTATTTAAAAGTTAAGATCTTTTTAATCCCTGGACTCCCAACTTTCTGGAGTGTTGTCTGTTTGCAAATCTCAGATCCTCCAGTTGATGTCTGTCTGTTGTGCTAGTTATATATGCAAATCCAACAGCATACCTAATAGCTTAAAACCCAAACCAGCAGTAAATGAGGTGTGTGCTGAACTTGGGGTTCTGTGAGTAGTCCTGGGGACTTAATTATGTGGTAGCCAAGATGAATGATTGGTGGGAGAAAATAAAAGCTATTCTCATTTTAGAGAAGGAAAAATCAAGCTGAAGACATCAGGGAAGTTGCCTAGTGTGACATTCAGACTGTGGCACAGCCAGCGTAGAATCTAGATTCTTTAAGCCCTAATCACAAAAGCAAAAAATCTTTCTGTAGATTTTAAATACTACCTGAAATAACAAACCTATTTTACTGTGCTGCCAAGGAAATAGTAATTCCCTTGAGAGACATTTCATCAAAATACTAGGAATTTGCTTTCACGCTAGGCTATCCCTTTTTTTTTTTTTTTTTCCTGTATAGACTTCTTAAATACTTTAAAAAAGCAATAACCCGTTCTCTTTCAGATAAATCTTTTATCTTTCAGCGTTATATATGTGTATGTTGCCATGCTGGCACAAAAGCAGACTTTACTTTCTATTGTTTGCTTGCTGGCAGTAGATGGACTGAGCATTGTTCCTACACAGAAGACAGACCTACCCCTAAATTTCCTGTAGATATTGCAGACAGAAAGCTTTTCAAAACTGAAGTAACTGAATGTTAGGGAAAAATCAAAATGAAGAGTTTTATGGAAGAGAAAAGCAAACTTTGGGGGTTTTGGAGCAGGAGTCACATTTAGGTATGAGAAAAGGAAGAGGTTCCAGTAATAAGGGAAAGAAACATCAAAAACTAATACAGAATAGGGAAACAAAGGGAACCCTTTCTTTACTGCAGCATTTGGAAAGCCAATGAAATAAATGAAGTGTATTGTCATTAAAATGTGAATGAAATAACGTTTAGCTTCACAATGTGGTAATACTCCAGTAGTAAGTAGCAGGACAGAGAACTTGAAGGGAAAAAAAGGTCTGACAGAATTGAGCAAGTTGGTGGTGCTAAAAATATTTCTTTTGACAAAATCTGCTTCAGAGGACTGGTATCATTTTTCAGCAGATGTATCACGAACAAAGATATAATCATTAAAAACAGCCCGATCCTCAGAACCTCACTGTGGATTTACATTTCAACAGCATTTCTGTATTCTTCCAAGGTTTCAAATGTCATATTAAAACACAAACTGTCAAATTAATGAGATGCCAAGCACCTTCCTGTCAGTGGTTCTTTTTTTTTTTTTTTTTAAGATTGCTTGTATGTATATGAAGATCATGGTCCTTCTATCTTATGAATATCTAGGGAAATAGATTTTACCAGGCAGCAGGCACTGCAGCAGATACACGTACACACTGTCTTTCATTTCCTATCTTGGCATGGAAACTTCAATGTCATGGATTAACAGGCAATTGTATTTGTATTTTTGTTGCGCGTAACTAAAAGATACTGTTCTGCAAAGGTGGTTGAATTAATGTGACACTGCTTGCTTTTTTTTTTTTATGTGGCCTATTAGAGTTTTTAGAAAGTGACTGTGATGACAAGTTTTTAAAAAAGCTTTCTGAACAGAAACCAGAAACGTGCTGATTGCTGTGCTTTTTTCCTGTTTAATGGCTATAGGAACAAAGACCATTAGGTGCTTCAGGTGTTATGGTAGTTACAACCTTTGTGGCTTTGATTCAGTGAAACTGAGAATTGTTAGGCTTGGAAATAAATAGCCTTTCTAACAACAGTTGTACAGGAATTACAAAACAGAGTATTGTTTTGCTAAAAATCGGTATTCTTGTAGTCCCAATCCCCTATCCAAAGCAACTACATGTATACCTATGTTTACAGTAATGCATAAATTTGCTTGGGATATGACAGTTCGTCTCTCAGTGATAGCTCACATGTTTTTTCAGAGTCTGAGTTACAGTGCAGCACCGATGCACAGCACCAGGGATTCTTGTAGTGCTCATCGAAGCTGCTCTGTTGTGGCTCCCCTGTGACATGCAGAAGATGTCGTTAAGAGCATGTCAGTCTCTCTGAATCACCCACCTCAACAGGAACTGTGTTTTATGGATGGGTTCTTTTCTGAATTTACTTTATGACTCATTGAAGTCATAATGGAATGATCTTGACTCATTTCTTCTACTACTTTTTTTTTTTTTTACATCTTTCTCTCCTAAAATAATCACTTTCTAATTAATTTGCCTGTCAGCCCTTCAGTTCCTCAGTGAATGGGGATCCCAGTCTGCTTTTTTCTGCTCTCCTCTGACTTGTTAACAGGCAGCAATCTGCCTCCTGAGCACAGTCTTGTCAAAGCATACCTCTTGGCATCCAGCCCACAGTGAATATTTCTGCTGCTCTGTAGAGGTCCAGTAACTAAGCACAGAGTCGTCCGTGGTCTCAGGTCCCACAGACGGAGGGAACAGAGTCCACATTTGCCGAACTCCTCCTTGTAAGGGTGATGGGTTGCTTTTTGGATGATCCTGAGCCCATTGGTGTTCCAGGCTAATTCCACTCTTGTTCCTGGCTTGACCCACTTCTGCTGTGGCCTCAGGCACTGCGAATCTCAGAGGTCCTCAGCATCCCGGTGCTGGATTTCACCTGCAGATCTCACGAGAGTATCCTGAGCAAAAAAAGCCTGATCAAAAGAAATGGCTATGAATGGATACAGCAAAGGATTGGCCTCAGCCACAAGTTCTGCTGAAGTCTGACTGCCCTGAGCCTAGCAGCTGCAACCATTCTACTCTCTGATAACACTGACAGCTACAGAGTCAGGATTCTCAATGTACAGTTGACTCTTATGGACGCCTTGTCCCTCATACTGTCTTGTCTCCATCTGTAATGTGTTTTTGGGCATCTGACCGTGATCTACAGACTCCTGCTGCATGGCACTGGGTCATCTTGCCACTGAGATGGAGGAGTAATGCTGCTGCAGTCCGTTTTAGAGATGTAATTCTGACACAGTCTCAGGTTTCCTCAGCTTCATCCATTACAGCAAATGACCTACGGATGTCTTGTAGGATTTCTTGGGTTAAGAATAACAAGCAATGTCTTTTTCCAGCCTGCAGAGAACACTGTTAGGTCATAAGATGCTAAACAACCTGATTCTTGTGTCATGAGACACTGAACGACACAATATCCTACTGAATTTATACCTTTGACAACATTTTTACTGGTATTTCTTTCTGTGATGTTTGGCTTCCTGTTAACCACAATGTTATTTACGAGGAGACATTGAACTGTTCCTATATAAACAGTTTACTTGTGTTTCCCTTCTGGATACACAGAGTTTGAGCTGTATTACTTGCTCTGAATGTGAAGAGCCATCTTTTAACGTTCACAGGTCCAAGCCCTTCATATTCTCTCTCAGATTTTTGTCTCTGTTGTGGAGTAACTGTGGGGGTTGGCCATCCCTGCTCGAATCCTTTTGACATGGCTAATGTGTTGTGCCAAAACTGATTCATATTAGCTAAGGTTGTGCTGGCTTTGTTGATTTCTGTTTATTTCACCTGAGCCTTAGATGTGTTAGAGATGATGTTGGGAAGGTCTCCAGCACTGGCATGTTCGGCATGGCCACCAGGAGCTCTCTAACTTAAAGCTGTATTGCGTTGCTGAAAACTCTGGCAGCAGAGTTGTGCTTGCTAAAGACTGTGCTGGACTCTGGGTCCTTACCTGTATGAAGGCCTCTGTGATCTCCTGTTTGATGATGGCAGACCTGTGGCACTGGGCTTGAAATTGGCCAGAGTTGTATCATTGTTGAATTGTAGAATAATGTAAGTTAGAAGGGAGGTTTGGAGGTCATCTGGTCCACCCCTGCCTGATGACCAAAGATGCTCAAGACAATGCTAACTGCAAAGTTAACAAGATTGATGAGGACCTTGTCCAGTCAGGTTTTGATTGCATCCGAGGATGGAGATCCTACAGGCTCTCTGGGCAACCTGCTGCAGTGTTTCACCGCCCTCATTGTGAAGAATACATACGCTGGCAGTCACCCAAACAACAGAAGAAGAAATTCATAGCAGTCGCTGTAGTTACTTGAAAATGTACTCCACAGGTATGGGTACATTCTTTCCGTCTTCTCTTTAATCTTAGCGTTTGTTTGAATTGCAGGTTGAGAAATACTGAGGGCATGGAGGTTAGTGCTGGGAGCAGAGCACTGATGTAGCAGCACAACATGAAAGGCAACTGCATGAGCTCCTTCTCAGAGTGCTGTTAAAGCCAGAAACACTTTCCAAACTCTAATGCTTATGGTACACGGTTGCTTTTGTATACTGAAACTTTGGATTACAGATACTGAGGAACTCGGATCACTGGTAATAAACCTTTTGTTCCTTGTTTCTGTGGATGACCTTGTATTTCTATGTTTAGAAAATGGCTGGTTTTGATCCAGCCATTTCACACCGGTCCTCAGTGAGTGATCTTATTTTGAACTTTGCAAATCATTCTGAGATTTTTTGGATGCAAAACCCATATTTGATTATGCATAGCAAACAGAAATGCACACGTGTGTGCATATGTATGTTGTATATTTGGTTTTGTCACGGTGAAAGAGCAGAGAAAAAGAAAGCATAGTGGATATATTGGTGCTTCCTGTTAGCAGCGGACTTGTATTGTTTGGTTTGCACACATGTAAAATACCACCGGGAATTAGCATGTGTTGCACAAGGAAAAAGTCAAGTGGGACTTGGTAGCTTTTTGTTAAGCTATGTAGGTAGATATATGCTCATTCTGAATATGTAAATATATGGGAGGAAAAAAAAAAGTTTCTCTTTAAGTTAACTGATAATGTCAGAAGACATAGAGCCTTGTGACTGATCACAAGTTGTAGAAGAGACTTCACTGAATCTAATGTTGTGTAAAGTTTACTGTTATTTAACAAGTCTTACAGATTGCAGTGTTTAAAATACCCAGCATGTTTTACCATAATGTATCCAGTTTCAAATTTAGTCAAATTATCTTGAAAAGACTGTTAGGTAACTATTGTTATTAGACAGTTGGATGTATTTCATTTTTTGGTTTAGATTGTATCACTGTTTATTTGCAGTAAAACTGATGATGAAATGTTTTCCAGATGTACGAGACTGGACAGTTCTACATTAACTGAGAGCTCTTTGTATAACCTAGATCTTTCTCACTTTGTAACATGCATCTTTTTTCTTTTTTTTTTCCCAATCTGGATTTCTCAAGTTTAGATACATATTTGCCAGTGATTATTTGTATAGACTTTGCATACCCAAGATTATTTCATATTTCTTATAGAAGGATAGCCGCTCAATAACAAGAAACTTGTGTTATAAACCATTTACTCATATATGTGCCTATTTGGGAAATTTGGTTTTAAAATGAGAAGATTTCAAGGTTAGCCAAGACTTTTATGTATTTCTCAAATAGTAGTAATGTTTTCTTAGCTGCTCATTTTGTAAAGCTAGCCTAAACATGCGCTGTTTGGAGCATTTTGGTGATCTGTTAGTTCATGTTACTGTAATGAAATAATTTACATAAAAAAGGCTGAATCCATGTGTGTAAATCGATCCTTTTTATTGCTTCTCGAATGCTGTGAGTCAGGGTTATTTTAGCTGTGTATTTGCCTGGGTTATCCTCTCCAAGTATGCGAAGGAAAGAAAGCACACTTGTTTTCCAAGTGCAGAGAGGAGAGAGAGACTGATGCATGGGAGTTCTGAAATATTTTAATAGCTTGGGAGACGCCCACATTGACCTCGCATATGAAGATGAGGTGTCAGACATGATGTAGGGAGGTTTCAGGGAGGAGGAAGAAGTGTTGCCCTGGCCGCACAGGCCGTCGACTGACTCAGCGAGTGTCACTGGGAGCGCAGGGTGATCAGATGGCTAGGAGGAGTGAGCCATGATGTTGGCCAAAACAGACCTTAATTTCCTTAAGGAAAGTCGGAGGCCTGTAGGAAGAACAAAATAAGATTGGAATGGAGGAGACAGCACCGTGTGTGCACTGGGGAGGCTTCTGCTAACCGTAATGAGTCTGACAGTGCAGGTGTCACAATAACATGATATGCAAGACTGATTTACAGATGTGAAAGTTGAATGCATGGTTGTTTTCAGTAATTCCTTCATTAGTTGTTGATATCCTTTCTTTTAAAGGAAGGTCTTGTTTATGTGATACTGTTCGTGGATCTAACTGATGTTACTTTCTAAACAATATTGGCTTAAAAGGACTATTGTTCTCTTAACACAAAACCAGCAGTGAATTTGTTGCAAGTCTTTTTTCCAGAAGATTCCTAAATATAATAAACTTCAGTTAATTAAAAAACACACAACATGGAGTTGTTACTAGATCTCATGATCAGTTATGAAACCAGCGTAGTGAGCAAATTACCAAATCTTCTTAATTTGAGGATGAAGTTTCTGTTTCTTTTCCTGAAGAACATGACTTGTATTTTTTCTCACAGGTTCTATGGAGTTAGGAAAATTCAAGATAAATACAGAGTTCAATGCAGCTCTCTCACAAGCTAACTTTCAAAGCCCATATATATTTCAGTATGGTATATTACGTAGTCAGTCTGGATACCAAGGTTGTTCTTCATCTTGACTTCAGACATCAGATTTTCAGTAACATTTTGTTTTCTCATAGTTGCCACATACCATTCAACAGAAGAATACATGCTTCTTTTCCCTACAGAAGACACAACATTTTGGTATTTCCTGGCACCAAGGCACCGTGCCATGTCAGGGCCCTGTGCATCCACCCCTAGGAGGGGCCGGGTCGGGCTGCCCATGCCCAAGGCCAGCTGTGCTGTGGTGGAGCTGCAGCCTTGGATCAGGTTGCTGTTAAAACAGCCACATGAGGGCTGCAGTAGAGCCATGAGAAGTCTCATCACCCATGTGCCTCTTTCCTACTCAGGAGCAGCATTTAAGCTGAGCCTTTGCATTTTGCCTCTTGAGCTGTGCTGCTGCTCTGCCTGCACACAGCCATATCCCTCACTGATCCTGACCTGCTGACTTGCCTTCCTGGCCAAACCTTGAACCTGCCTTGTCACTCTGGGACTTCTTTGATTGTGGACTGTGGCTGACCCTGGTTTCTGTCACTGGACCTGCTCTTCTTTTCCTGTTTGGGTACCTGGGACTGCGTCCCTATTCAGTGAGGACACTGCCCCTGCCTGTGTTGTGGTCACCATCAACACCTGACTCGCCTTCCCTTGCAGAGGTGGCTGCACTTGCTGCTTCCTCCCACTGTTTTCTGTGCTCATTCAGAAACAGGCAAGCACGTGTCCTTTCTCTGATCACAGCATAGAAAACCAGTACAGAAATTACAGACACACATGGATGCTGAGCCCTGTAGGTGGGGATGCATGCGCTTCTTTTTTCTGCCTGTAGCAGTGGCAGCCAAGAGGTGCTTGTGAGTAGAGATGTGCAGACCACAGTGCACAAAGAATTTTATGGAAAAGTTATGGATGATCTGGAGAAGTCAGAACTTTAATGCCTCATGCAGCTTGAGAGCACCATAGTGTAATATCAAGGAAATATTATAATATAATACCAAGGAAAATACTGAAGAGTTGGCCTGCGTTTGTCCCAGTGCATTACCATGCCCTAACTGGCAGGAGTCAATGTGCTCTGGTGTTTGAGAAACTGATTCTAGTTTTTTTGCAGTATTTTAACTCTGCATTCTCTCACTAGCCAGTGGAGATAGCATGATGATAGGGGCAACAGCCTATCTTTAGAATAGCCACCAGCCAGTGGCGTGGTGGTGGCCTACCCATTTTTTCATCTTCCCACCCTTGATGTCCGTTGTGGCCATTGTGAACAAGTCACAATTTAATTTTAGATTATTACTGGGGTCATTGTGCCTGTTCGCTTGAAGGTCAAGGACTTGTTTGTGAGAGAAATTCCTATGTGGAAAAACAAACATCTCAATCATTTCATAGTGAATTGTATTCAGGAAGAAATGGGTGCACTGAACTTCTGAGAAGAGAAATTATGATGCCTACTTACTTTATGAGTCAGAAAAGAGCAGGCTTAAACTCTCAGGCCAACAAAAATAATGCAGCAAAGTACTAAATGTCGTGTAATACTGTGAGTGCACCCCATGTACTTTCGTTGGCATTATTAACATCAGTATTGCAAAAACAGTCCCAGTTTTAAAGCAAACTAATATGTTTTGTGCCCCCCTTCTCTCTGAAGAAGGGATAATACATTCAGCAAGGGAACTTCATTTACTTGTAAACAGGAGCAGGAAAAGCCTGACCTTTCTGAAGAGATATAACGAAGTCCTTTCTTGTCTTGCAACAGATCAATTGGGAATTGTTTTCAAGGGACATCAGTTTTGTTACTTGCATAATGTTAAAGTATTCATCAAAACTAGCCCTACTTTCATACCAAAATTAATTTTGGTCTCTACAGAACAGAGAAAATCATCCTTTGCCCATTTTCATTGTACTCCAAAGGGGAATGATGACATACTTCAGATGTCTGTGGTGAAGCTCCAAGTTAAAAGTATTTATTGGATAGCTTTGCTTATTGTTACTATTACAAACTGAAGGAGGAAAAGAAAACTTAAATCTTTTAAAATCCTTTCTTAACTGCTGAGGGATAATCCAAAAAAATAGCCCAGCAGAGAAGATAACAGTTCGTTATCTGAGACACGTGGCTGTCCTATGAATAAAGAAATTATATGCGTTAAATGCAGAATCTGTTATTTAGTTAACTGGTTCTCTAACAAATGCTGCAAGGTAAACATCGTATCATCATCTGATGCTTTTTCACATCTTTATGCCAGATTCCTCTAATTGGGCACTGCTAGTTTACAAGTATAGGGTTTTCATTAAAAACAAGAACAGAAAATATCCATATACTACACGAAAATTATTTTTTGGACTAAAGATATTTCAGATCCACTGCAGATTGGCTAGGGCTGTGAGTCAGAGAGAGCTGCTGGAGTATGAATTGGCCTACAGATTATTTTTGTCCCCATTTTGCAAGAGGACTGCTCTGTTCAGTGTGACTGCGTCATTTCCTAGTTGATGTGGAATGGGCAGAAATTTCCCAACTCATGAGTTGCAGTTGAGAGTCTTCCGTCTTGAGCTGACTGGTGTATTTGGGCTGCCTTCAAGGCTTAATGGAGCAGAAATTACAGTGCTTTAGATTCAAGTATGCAGTTTCTCCAGAAAGGAAATATTTTGAAATTTTCAAAGCTGTATATTTAAATGAATATCCATGTATCTCTGATGTTGCCATCTGCATAGTAATATTTAATATAGAAGGACCAGAGTGGGAACGGAAGAAGGGGGGGTGACTGAATTTCCTAGGTTACTTACTAATTGATGTAGCCCTAGTGTTGGTATAGAGGCCTAATAGATCCAATTGGAGTTTCTATCTAAAGAATATAAGAATATTAGTAATAAAATGCAATCTAGGATTATATTTAAGCAGAAAGCCGAGCTTGTGTTGTCGGATAGTCCTGACGCTTTACCGTCCATAGCCTTGTTTGGATAAATGCCTGTTATCGCAGTCTGAAACATAACTGACTCTTAACAATTGCCGTGTAATGTAAGAGTTTCAGTGTTTGTGCAGGAATTTGGGCCCTGAGTCTGTCTTGCTGAAAGCCACAGTTTTCAAACATAAAATACAGAATTTTTGTACTTCTAACCCCAGGGAATACCTGTAGTATTCGTTTCAACATGCCGCAGTTGTGTATGCGAATGCACGTAACCGTGGTGGCCCTCAGCTCCACGTGGACTACATGACTGTAAACTAGTTTGCTCACAACTCTGGGCTAGTGTGACAGTTTTTCTGGCCTAAGCTGTAGCTTATTGGAAACTCTGGTGGTGTGCAGTGCGGGCCTGTCCTTTGTACTCTCAAAGTCAACCCGTCAGAATAGCTGCTCTGCTTACTGCTGAAGCACGCTCTTTGGTAGCAAAACTGTGTGCGGAGTCCTTGCTGCTGCTCTTCTCTGAAGCAGGGTGTGATTGATGAGTGAAACTGTTATTACAGTTACGTGAGTATATTCAAGGTGTTTGGACTTGAGAGTATTAGGGAGATAGAGAGCATTCGACTTTTGTTTTAAGATGCTTTTTATTTTTCTTTTGATGACTTCTATGGCTTTCCTGTTGCAAACGTTCTCCAATATAAGCAAGAAAAAATGTGAAGAGTTGACTAGTAATTCCATCATTAAATAGGATTTTACACTAAATAATGTTGGTATACTACCCAATGAACATTAGCTGAGAAGCAGTATCTTTATGCAAACTTAATTAGGATTATGGGAACTTACTTTCTAAAAGGAAGAGTAGACAGAAACCGGTTTGCAAAAGGAGTACTTATATGTGCTAACAGTGTTATGGACACCTAACAGAAATGCCCCAAACTAATGTCATATCTTATGATGGATCAAAAATTAAGTCATACCATGGATGACTGGTTGAAGCTTCTTTTTATTCTGTTAGAAGTATATGAAAGCGGGGAATCTCACAAAACTGCAGGTTGTTTAAGTTTATTTATCTCACAGAATCCCATGTAAGAGAATAATGTGATGCCATAAATACATTGCGTCTGCCTTTTAGGAAGAATGGTGC
Source organism: Chauna torquata (assembly GCA_013399475.1). NCBI lineage: Eukaryota > Metazoa > Chordata > Aves > Anseriformes > Anhimidae > Chauna > Chauna torquata. Next base: position 257,189 of record VXAL01007189.1, on the reverse strand, counting down.
AAATATTTTTTTGGAATATTACTGTCTGATCAGAAGAATAGAAACATTCTATTTCTTAGGTCTCATGACATCTTGCATACTTAGTGTGTGAGTCTTTGGTGATTATAGCTGACTCAAGCTGTATTAATCACAGAATCATAAAAACAGATAGGAGGGGCTTTTAGAGATCTTGTATAATTCTCCCTTCCACATGCAAGCAGAAAAAAAATCATTAAATTATGTCAAACACCTTTCGGTAGGTGGTTTCTTAGAAAAGTGGTTAATTTGCTTGTTTATTCCTGGGCTACTTCTCTTTGTTCTTGCCTTCCCTATCAGGAAAGTGAGTCCTTATCTTTTGCTTTCTAGGTGGTTCCCTTTCATGCCTTTGAGTTAACTTAACAGAAGAGGTCTGTTACCTGTGCTCTAAATGTTTTATCTTCGTGTTAATATTTCCTGATTCTTTAAATCCTTTAGATACAATAAAGGGTTGCCTGTTCTACATCTGAGGAAATTACGGAATATGTGACTAGCTAAGGTTAAGTTTAGGAGAGGTTTAATATAAAAACTGTTTCTTAAAAGCTTGATCATCTTTGAAGAATGGTGCATTTCTTTTTTTTTTAATTCTGCTTTTATTTTGTATCTTACATTAAGTAAATTGCTTGAAAATCTGAATTTTCTGCATGTGATTGAAAGACAGGATGCAGTAAGCTTACTTTTTCTAATGGAGTATGTTTTGGCCTTGGGTTGTTAGACACCCAGTCTGTATTGCATACAGTATAGTTTTGCAATGATAATCGCTAATAAGACTGCCCTTTTTGGGTAGGCTTTAACCAGTGTTTAAAAATTGTTTAATGCTGTAGGAGCGTTGGTAGTGGATAGTATGAGGGTTATTACTTTTTTCAATTTTTTTAAACTAGTATTGCTGTAAAATGTATATAGAGCCTGTGTATTTTAAACATCAGTAGAAAATCTGCAGCTGTTAAGAAGAAGTTATATAATTATTATGGGAATGATAAATCTGAAACGATGCAAAGCAGTGCTATAAAACCCAAGCATTTGAAATTGGGTCAGGCTTTATAAAACCCTTTTTTGCTCAGAAATCCATAAGTTTGAGTTCTTGCATTTCTTCCTTAAAGCCCCAAACCCTTTAGAATACATGCATTTTGCATGTCCCCTCCCCGCCTGTTTTTCATTCTTGCGCTTTAAAGGCTAAAACCACCTCTTTTAATTGAACAAGCAAAAAGCCTGTTGCACAACTCAGGAATTTGGGCTGTAAGGAACAGGCTAAATTGCATGAATCTTTTGATTTCAAGAGCAATTGGAAAAATGTATAGCGACAGAACAGGTTTTAGTACAAACATGACTAGATAGCTTTTTGTTGCTGCTGTGCTACAGACCTCCTCAGTTGTCTTAAACAAAGACCTGTGTGGTTTAAGAGTTTGTCCTTACGTTTTCATTAAAAGCCATTCAAGACAAATTTTATGGGACTCCCAAGGAATGCCTAGAACATAAATTGTGTTACTACATTCATCTGATACAGCTGTTATTGTGTTACCTTGCATATAGAAGAACAGGTCATCTTTCATGCTTTCTGTGCCGAATAAAGTATGCTATACTGTATTTCTGGAATTAAAAATAATATTTATATAATATTTTAGAAAAACCCTGGTAGAAGCTGTAACCTTTTTATGCTACAAAAACTAGCATCAAGAACAACGTAGTATCAAGTGTCGTCGTCTGAAGAGATGTATCTTTGTAATGAAGCCTCCTCTTTGTAGGGGGGAAAATCAGGTATTTTTTGTGAGCTGCTTCTGGATATGACCTATAAACTAAACTTTGCCCTGGTTAAGTCAGGATACATTGGCATAATTTCTGTTTTTAACAAATAACGTTTTTGTGATGCTGATACAGACTGGCTGTTCTGGTGGAAACATCTCATGCCTTCCACAATTACGAAGACAAGCGAGTGACCTACTGGATTTTAGAGCATGACTTTTCCTAGTATTTCAGAGGTAGATCTGTCAAACAGCAGCACTTCCGTGAGTCAAAGTATTTAATTGTTCAGAGCAGGAAAACTTCATCAAACTAGGTGGTGTTGATTTTTGCCCCACCCACACCTCATAATCAATTACCACATAACCCAGGGGTTCTCCTTAATATGCCAGAACCCTTCTGGATGTGTTCTCTGTCATCTCCAATCAATTCCTACTTGCTGTCTTCAAATATATGGTGCCATCCTTGGTTGAAGTTGTCTGTTTTCAAGTTGGTCTTCTTAAGAAAAGCTAAAAGCCTAATAAGTATGGACAGCCTCTAAAACTTGGTTTTAAAGAGACAGCTTTTTTTTTTTACATGCATATATATCAATTGATCACTGTATTTCTATAAAAAGAAAACTTCTCACTTCTGCATTTGCTGCTGCTCACAAGTTAGCTTATGTGGCCATCACAATCAGTTATGATTACTTTCGGTCAGCTGCTCTTTCTACTGCAATTGCAACATTAAAATTTTAAGATAAATGTTTGTTTAAAAAATTCCAAACCATGACACTGGAAGGGGCCTCTGGTCAACCCGGGATTCAGACCTGGTTGCTCTGGGCTTTCTGTCTGTTTGGGGTTTGAAGACCTTCAAGGACAGCAGTTCTGCAGCATCTCTGGGCAGCCTGTTCCAGGGCTTAATTATCCTCCAGGTGAATTTTTTTTTTTTCCTTATATGCAGTCTGAACCTCCCCTGTTTCAACTTACGATTGTTGTCTCTTATTCTCACACCATGCAATTCAGTGCAGAGCCTGCCTCTTGTCTTCTAGATTGCCACCTTGCAGGTATTGGCAGGCTGTGCTTAGGTCCCTCAAAATTTTCTCTTCTCCAGCCTTAAAGAAGCTCAGGATCAGTAGCCTCTCCTCTGCTGGCAAGTGCTCCAACACCTGACTATCTATAATAAAGGAAATAATCCCTGGGTGTGACTGTCTTTTCCTTTTCTTTTTTGTTCCTTTCTGAATTTTTTAACTTTTCAACAAATTATATTTTAAGAGACTGCAAAATAATAATAAAAGGCTAGCTAGAGGAGAGGAGAGAGGAGCGGCCGGAAGGAACACCTCCAGAACTTTGTGAAGTCAAGCAGAAAGGACACTGTGCCTGTTCACACCCAAAGCTTGGTCTGGGGAACTCAGTACTTTGAAATGTGTCATTACAAAGATATAAGAACCATGTTATGATAAGGATAACAGAGTATTTTGATGATTAAAAATGAAATCTTAATGAGGAGGGGTTTTAGACTTAATAAGCTATAATAGGCTCTCCCATATTATCTGATTATCTGTTTGCTTGACTCTTGAATCTGTTGTAAACACTCATGGAATTGTTTTGCTGGAGACTTCCTTGGATTGCTTCTTTAAGGTTTGTTTAAATGAGTTCGAAGCATAACCGAAGATGTATGAGATACATTAATACTTTTGAATTAGTGCTCATGGAAACAATATGTCATGGTGGGAAGCAGTCTGTCAAAGAAATAAACATATTCCACAGGAAGGTCTGTGTGCTTTTAAAAACAAAAATCTTTATCATTCATTTTACTGGCACTTATTCTGATATTCTGTTCATGCTTTGTTTTGAATTCTTTAAACTGACGTTGTTCAAGGTGCTGCTGGGATTTACTATTTCTTAGAGTAGAAGCAAAATAGTAGAGGTGGGATTTACTATTTCTTAGAGAAGAAGCAAAATAGTAGAGGTGCGTGCTGTTAGAAGATTGCTTTTTTATGTGAACAGAAAGAATTCTTGACATCAAATAAAAGTTAACCAAACTTTTCTTCAATTTCTTAGTTTTTTTTGAAAGCAGAGAGGAAAAAATAAATCTTTACATGATGCCTTCTTTCTTCCTGCTCGTGAAAAGGGAGCTTTGTGCTCTGACCCTTCTGCCCTTGCAGGCATAGAGCAAAATTCCTAGTTATTCTGCCAGTCTGTGTGTTTACTAAAAACTCTAATTAAAAGCCATCAGAAAATAATTTTTGGTGATATCTATTCTGTATACATATAATACTAATATTCAGATGATATTCTTTAATAGGCAGAAGATTTGCATATACTTCCCTTTTTTTTTTTTTTTTACTGTAATATACTCTAATCCCACAAAATCCAACAGAATTATATTGTAAATAGATTTGAATGGAACAGGGCATATGTAATCACCCTTGACTTCTTTTTCTAGCTGTTACTTGTAAAATTATTTGAAATGAGGTCGAAATGGAATCCTGTACAATAATTTGATGTGAATGGGTACAAAGTAAAAGCATTTGCAAAAAAATTAAGCCATTCTGTCAGGACAAAGTTTTTTCAATTCAACTTGCTGGTAGTGCTTTCATTGGCTGAAAAGGTTATGTTTCTCTTAATATGTCTTTGAAGAGGTGTGAAAGTGCACATGTTCATCCGTCTTAATAAGAGCTGATTTCAAAATCTTTAGGTCTGTTAAAAGTCTATAAATAATTGCTCTTTTGTTACCTGTATAGCATCATTAATTTGAAAGAGCAATAGGATTATAAAGGTTTGCTTTTTTATGGGTGCTGTGGCTGTTCCTTTTAAAAACAGAACAAAACAAAATCAAAATAGCAGTATATTAGATATGAACTGACTAACTCTGGATAGTCGTGAATTAGCAAAGGATTTCATTTTTAAAATATAATTACTATTTTCTAGATGATCATTATTTTCCCGATTAGTTTTATGCAATACCTGTGCAAGTTACATTTTGTAAGTGGAACTTCTGTATGGTCAAATTTATGGTTGAATTTACAGTTTGCATAATCACACCGTGAAACACTCGTAAACAAGACTAGCCAAAATTAAGCATTAAAAAAAAAGTGAGCTGATCTGCACAAGCTCTGTGGGACTGACCTAATGTTTGAAATTTGTAGGTGGTACTAGAAGTTGGTAGGTAAAGAAGTGATGCAAACTTTTCTTAAATTATCAGTTTTAAGTTAAAGCAAGCTGGTAGAAAATGGCGATGGTTAACATCTGATACCTTTTGCTGACGGGGCTCCAAACCCCTTCCTCTTGAATGTGTCTTTGACTGTAGTTAATCGTCGTCTTGTGAAGGACTCAATTAGGGTATCTGTAGCTCACTATTGCGTGACTAAGAGGCCACATGAAAGGAGGAAATGCTGGTTCTACTCCATGGAGTGAACTGATGAGAGCACTTAGTGCTGCATCTGTGCTCTGCACTGGCTCTCAGCTGCTGGTCACATCCTGGGTGCAGCTCTAAATCGGGCTATTTATGTTCAAAGCCCTAAATGGGCTCAGGCAGCATTATCTCAAAGGCTGCCTGTCATCTCCGTAGTAGCTTCGTCCACAGAAATAAAACTACTGAAGTACAGGTTTGGTCTCCGCTTTGTGAAATACTCAGGCAGTAGAAACAGTTGAATGTTTTATGGTCTTCGGAAACAGGCTGAACTACTTTTTTTGTTTTGTTTGTTTTGTTTTTAAGCAAATGTCCCTCCAGCAGTTACAGTGTAAAATTGCTGCTCCTAATAAGCTTCCAGAGTACAGAGAGTAGGTTCAACTCTTTTTAAATAAGCAGCTTAACTTGAAAGCCATGGCAGGGGATAGATGGGAAAATCATTTACTGCTGCAGGTAATGGTGTTCCTGTGTGTATGTGTGCATGTGCACTCACGTGTGCATACTCTGTGCACACATTTCAAGACTTTATTGAAGTGAACTATGTGCATATATATTTTAAAAGATCATTTTGAAGGAAGGTCTGTGTATGATACTATTTCAACACACAAGCATGTTTAAAACAAACAAAAAAACAACAAAACCCACCACCAACAGTTTGCTGAAGTTGTAAATGCGGGAGTTCACAAGCTAAGAATGCCAGTACTTGATGGTGCTCTTGGAAGAGCAGTTTGGTTCCTTCCCATATTTGCATCCTCCTACAGATTTGCTATAGGATTTTCAGGGCGTAGTCCTGTGTTATATCTGCAACATTCAAATCAGTTTTCAGAGAAGGGTCAACTCTGCCTGTCCTGGCCTTTACCATTATATTAATCACTGTAATTTCAAAAGGCTTTACAAATGTATGTTTTTGTAATATGTTTTCATCATGTTGTACAAATAATATAATTTTGGGAGTCCCACGCTGAACACCCAGAACCTGACTTTCAGAGTACTTAATGTTATACCGTGCTTTGTATGCTGAGAGCAGAACTGTCACTGAATTCAGCTTTAGCTGTGATGGTTCAGCACCTCTCCTCTTCAGACCCACATTGTCAATTCAGGCTTACAGGAAAAGAGGAGTATAAAATTTAGTGACTAACTGTACTAAGTATGTGCAGCTGGTCTTGTGGGTATTTGCAAAGCTATACCGTGATTAAATGTTGGAAGATTTTATTGAAGCTAAGAAAAGTCATTCCTGAAACAAAAGCAACAGACATCCATCTATGTTTTAAGCTACTCTTCCAGTCAATGAAGATTAAAATTTTACCAATAAAAGATTGCCTGTGCTTAGCATGTGACCTATCTTCATTTTTTCATAGGAAAAGAAACAGAGCAATGAACGGGTTGAAGAGCATGGGAGGTGGAAGGGAAGTAGACCAGAGAACTTTTGAAGTGATCCTGGTCAGAAGTATTAAGGAGACCTCTTTCCTTCTGCAAATACCTGCGAAGGATCCATCAGTCCATGTGGAAGAGAGCAGCCTCGTATTTTGCTTAGGTTCTATTAGACCAAGTGGTCTGGGTTAGAGGTCTTGATAGCAAAGCTTTGATAGAGCTCATTTTTCAGTTGGCTTTTTTTTATCCTCTTTCTTTTTGCTTGTACAAAAGAAAATTTAAGAACGCATACATGTGAGAGCTGGGAAACTGCAAAATTAATGTTGTCTGTTCAGTTGCAATAGGAAACTTCTTGTGTGCACTTTACAAGATTTTAGTATGTCGTGATGAGGCATTATATTGTCTCAAAACTTAATGTGGTTTTAAAGTTTTATACTTCACAACTGTGATCATATATCGGTTACTAGAAATATCCTCGCTGGATATTCCTGCTCTGACTGTTCCTGTAAAATATAGAATTAATGGGAGAGACCTGCAGTGTTGCTTTTTTGGCATAACATGAACCATGCAAAGGTCAAAGGCACAGATTACATATATTTTTCTGTTTGGTTATTTTTAGTAAAATCTGTTCAGTGTTGATAGTCGACAGTAAAAGCAAGAGATGCCACAGGTTCTCTTCAGCCCTTTAAAATTTTAAGAAGGCTCTCTTTATTATTCCATTTTGCTTGGAGACGCTATGAAAAAGAGACCTGATATCTGAAACTAAAATTAGACATCTAACAATGCCTGTTGGTTTGGGGACAGGAGAGGAAAAAAGACAGAGCCAAGCCTTCGTTACGAACACAAAATTTCTTTCTGTTTTCCTTTGCTCTCTGTTGGAATTGGATACTCAGGAGACATTAAAGCTTTCTCTTTTCTATTTAACTGCATTGATCTGAACTCTGCCAGAGTTCAAGTTACAACCAGCTCAAGATATCTGACCTTGACAGCCCGAAGTCCTGCAGAACAGGTGTAGACCACCTGAGATTGCATCTCACAGGCTGGGCTTTGTGGAATAACTACAATTGGCTGCTTGTAAAGTAGGTTTGTACATCAATGCTGCTTTGTGAGTCAAGTCCTCATTAGAGTCCTTTATACTCTCTTGTAGCATAGCTGCAGCTTGGCAGACTGTTCAAGGTGATGTTGGACAAATGCTGATCTGCTCAGAAGTTGTCTCCCATTTAGAATAAATGCTCATTTGAGAGGGATCTCTCTGGTAAAGATCTGTGTGATAAAGGGGCTTAGAACACTGTGTCCGCTTGTGTTCCCAATGCCATTTTTTTGGGGGACCATAGATTACAATTACTTACTGTGTTTTCATGTGCATAGCACACAGGTTATCAGTTGTTGTTGTTTTCTTTTTTTTTTCCTTACATTATTTATTATTCCTTTTTTTTTTCCCCACAGAGATTCAGCAGCGCAGTTTCATGTATGTGTGGGTGGTTGTATTAGGTGTAAGTTACTCTTAAGTACCCTGTTTCCTTGCAGTCCCTGTTGTCTTTCCCACCCCTGATTGTGATTCTCCTTTACCCCTCTTTGTCTGTGATATTACCCCATGTGCAGGTTTTCTGAGATGATGCATCATCCAAGAATTTGTTTTCAATTACAGGTATTTTCTATAGGAAGCAGGTTATCTCGGGTGTGGGTCATATAGGGTAGATAAAAATGTTGTGTGTGGGTTTTTTTTTGTCTGCATAGAATTTTTAACTTATTGTGAAGTCTGTGGTGTAAAGAAGATTTTGGAAGAGCGGAGTAAGTTTATCAACCACTGAGATGGGACTAAAAAAATATTAGCGTCCAAAGTCATCTGATAATATCTGTTGACATGTAGCAAGTGTTTGTTAGTGTTTGAGAGGCTCTGTAGAACAGAGAAAAGAAGCCTTTGTTTCTACCCCAAGGAATGTTTTAGTGGGGAATATTTTTGCTCCACTATTTGTTTTAAGCATGTCATTTCTGTTTAGTAGCTGTTTTTGTATACTTCCTTTGCTGCCTTTTCAGGATTATGAACGTCATGAGTTCATTTTGCAGGAGTGAAAGGACACATTTTGGAGAACATCACTCAAGCCGCTGCTTGTCTTTCCTTGAGAAGCTGTTGTTGTCCTAGTAGTTGCTTGAAAAGTGTTAAGTAATTTAACCTTGGAGTGGAAAGAGGACTAGATTTGGTGCCTGCAGAGAATCCAGGATCCATCTGGCCTTCCTGAATCCTTTGTTTTAGGTACTGGAAGATGTATCCGCCTTCTGGTTGTAGAGGTGGCCAAGTCTTGGTGAATTCCTTCTCCTGCATCACTCCCATCTCACAGTCTTCTGCTCAGTGATCTGGGGCTCAGCAGAGAGGAGATCACTGTATTGCATGGTGGATACTACATAGGTGTAAAGAATCCTGTATGGGGAGGGTGTGGCTTGGGAGATGGTAATTAGAGTGTCTTAATTATTCACAGGATGTTGTAAACATTTAGCGTGTAACTGGCCTTATTTCATCCATATTTCACTGTCTGTAGTTTGACTGAAGTTGGACCTGCAATAAGAAACATAATGTCCTATAAGAAAACAAATAGATTGCTGAAGAATACTTGTATACACGCTTATATTGATTTTTAAAACAATGTTTGTCATGAATGTTAAACTTTTTTTTCTGAAGTGAAAGTATCCATTGCTGAATCTGCATATGATTTCCTTCACATAGTGTAAAGGGGAGTGTGTAGAAAGTGCTGGTTTGAACTGCAATATAGGTGTACCTGTATTATTTCAGCTTTTAATGTACAAAGCTCCAAATTATATTTTAGCTGTGTTACATTACAATGGTTGTTACATTCCTCTGGTAATTTTACATTGGTGATAATTGCTTTCAGTTTCACAACACGGTAGCAGCAAGAAAATATACTGACATGAGTAGAGGACAAAAACCAGGCTACTTTGTTTAGAAAGTCTAAATTATCGACATTTCTGTTTTTTAAAAAACTCTGGCTCTTCTGCTTGTTCTAGTGGATTTAATGTATTTTTTAATGATGGTAACCATCTACTCCATGTTTTTTAAGAATTTCTATTTTCATCAGAATAGAAGCCAAAGTATAGGAAAGGAGTTAGCACTCTTTGAGGGCATTTAATGCACTTTGTAGAAACTGGTGAATGGCAACATCTTGTACTGTACCTATGGGAGGATAAAAGTTTGCAAAATAGGGCTGTGGTATTCATCTTAAAGAGAATTTTTCTGTTCTGTCAGTATTTTCACTTCTATGGAAAGGAAGTATCTTAAAGGGATTTCTAAGGTATATTACTGTATCAGATTTGTTCTCTTTCCAATATACTTTGTGATTAAGGTGAAGGTTATAAAATACGTTTTCTTTCTTTCCAATTAACCTTGCTGATTGTTTGCGTTAGAGTAGAATGCTTTAACATTAATGTTTATAGTGTTTATATAATGCTTATAGGTGATAAATAGTGACAGTATATATGTTATTAAACTGTCTCCCATACCATCAGCATACCCAGCCATAATGATACTCATCTCCTTCAGCGAGGGGAAGGATCTCCAGTGGATGCTGCCAGATTTTCATCAGAGGGTACAAATGCCTGTCCAGATATACCAGAGGTGCAGCCAGCTGCCTTAAATTTCCATGTAGACAGAAACTAGGTAAAGACCACATCTGAGCTGCCCAGCTAAAGACCCAATGTTCTATTTAAAAGTATTACAAAAATTTATCCAAGCTACTGGCTGCATTATTCTTTCTATGCTGGCTTAATAGTTTTATGGTTATTTTACAACTTTTCAGTTGTTCTTTAGTCTTGCATTGAAGATATTTATGATGTTTCATTCTCACCTCAGTCTGTTGCATTAACAAGTAGCATGTTGCAAGTCTGTAGAGCAATAAAGTTGGTGTTGGGGACCCAGTGTCCACAGAACGTGTGCCAGTTGCTTCATGTCAGATTAGCTCTAGTCTGAGAGCATTAGGCTGAGTGTGCAATCAGCAAAGTAAGTGTCTTAGGTGAGCTGGATTTCATCTTCTGTTGTACCTTCATCCAGAAGGAGCCCCATTTTGCATTGCACTCTATGATGCAAACCAAAAGCTCAGTGAGGGGTGCTGGGAAGGTTCACTTCAAAAATATTTTTCTGATCTGTTAATGTAATTGCTAACGTGAGTTCCCCGAAGACGAATATGGTTGGTCAAAAATCTGTTCCAGTAGGGTTAATAGAAGCCCATTTTACTTGAAAACTGAAGTGCAGTAGTACCCTGTAGTGACTGTGGGTGCTTTATCCAAGTATATGCTGCCTTAGTTTAGCAACCCACGGTAAGTCTGAGACATCATTCCATATTGTAGCATGGCTCATTCATCACAGGATGGGTAATAAATGCAGAAACAAGACTGTGAATTTTTCTAAGCTTCCATAATATGTGAGCAGTTACTTCTTAATTAGTGAGTTATAGAAGAGATGTATTTTCCTTTCCTAGGTTTAATGGCTTTTGTTCCTTACAGAACAGTGGCAAGTGATCTATTGAAAACATCTTGATATTAACATTAGACAGAATTTTTTTTAATTTTGGAAAAGAGCAAAATGGAACTTTCATATTAAGATGAGATACAGTTTGGAGGAAGGAGCTGTAAATCAGTCCAGAAAAATTGGTTGTAGTCAAATGGCCAGAAAGAGCGATTTGGGCACATAACATGCATACTCTAAAAACAGTAAGTCTTGTCTTCAGCTGAAAATTTATCAGGGATTGTTATAGCCTGAATCTATGGTGGCTGCTAGCCATCCTGCCTAACACAGGTTTCATGTAGAGTTCCTGTAGGAGCAGCAGCTAGTGAAGCATCTGCACACTGGAGGAAGTTTCTCCCTGAAGGCACGCTTTCTACTGAGCAGTAATCCACAGTTTTAAGGTGTACCTTCTGCACAGGGAAAAAAATTATTTTTCTCTTGAAATTGTTTTGTACAAGTTTCTAGGTCACTGTATACTATTAAGACATTTATACATAGTTCCATTTATTGGTCAGTTCCTGGAAAATATGTTTTAGCTGGGAGCTGTGTTGAAAATTATTATGAGTATTATTCATTACCTCAGTTTGACTATCTAAAAATAGAGACCTTTCTGGAACAGAGAAAAGCTCAATTTCTTCTGGTAGAATACTTTTCATTAGCTTAATTAGGTAAGGGGAATGAGCAGGGAAGGTTGCATTTCCAATCTGCTTGTTCCTTTGCACCTGGGCTGTGTTAGAATGTCAGGTATTAGGAAAAACACCTTTAAGCGTAATGGAAAAATCTTTACAAATATGATGTTAACAATTTTAAAAATTAAGTTCTTTAAAAATTAAGTTCTTTAAAAATTAAAAATATAAAGGGAAACACTATTTGGAGTATTTTGCTCTACTTTGAGATCTCATGTTATCAAAATTATCTTACTAACAAATGTTAGTTTAAAATAATGTTGTTCAAATTAAGATTTTTTATTTTATTATGTCTTGCTTTTTGTTGACTTGATTCATTTTTATATAATTTTAAAATAACCAAAACTTTTTTTTTTTTAAATCTTAACTATAGAAAGCAAGGACTCCTAACTTTTCCCCCTCCCAAAACTATAATAACGAGTATTTGGTAAAAAGCAATTTTCATAGACAAAATTGGAGATTAGGGAAGACAGTATTGCAAAAACATAGAAAAATTGTCAGGGAAAAAGTTAGGTTTACACCAAACATTTTATCTAAATATATTAAATAGTTACAGCACAGTCGTGCTGTTGCTCCTTGTGATGCATAATCTTAGCTCTTCCAGTTGAAATAGATATTTCTTTTATCTATAAGTATATCTCTGAGGTTTCTACAGTGCTGTGCATTCTCTTGGCCTCAAGCCATAGCTGATGTATGGTAGCACAGAGAGGGCAGCTCCCTCCTCAGCTTAAGGCAGTCCCCATCTGGGCTGCTCTCTGGTCCCGCTCCCAGGACTGGTGAGAGAGAGAACTGTGTGGTCAGCTTGGTCGAGGAGGTAATCTGGCTGATCTTTCCTTCCCCTTCCCCTTCCCGTTCCCCTTCCCCTCCCTGGAAACCCTGACCTTTTTCAGTAAAGTCAGTCTTCTTATCTGGAAGACCGGATTGCCACACAAACACCATGACGTTAGCACAGGGTAGGTGAAGAGGTGAGGATGACACACTCACACACAGAGTTGGACAAGTAATAGTTATACCTTAAAACTGGTGTTCTCTGAAATGGTGTCAGTGTTTGTCTGAGACTTACTCATGGTCCTAATACTTACAGTAGCATCACCTCCTCTCTAAGGTTTCACCTTCTCATAAGCCAACATTTGCATGTTGCTGCCTGTTGTGTAGTTTACAAGAGAATATGGAGCTTAATGAAGGACAGTAAGACTCTGTGACATTACTGAACAAAGAAAAAGGACTTTTGCAAAGTCCATGCAAAAGGGTTAATGAGGAGAAAATAAAAACAAATTCTGCCATCACTCTGAGCTCCAGACTTCACAGATAAATTGTTCATTGGCATTTGTAGTACTGAACGTTTGATTCCCTGGAGGTAGTTGGGTAGATGCTCTTCCAAACAGATTTGATTGATCTTTAACTTCTTCAAGAGCATTGACTACTATGCTCATCTAATTAAAGAAATCTAGGCTTATGTTTGTAATACAACAATAATTTTATTTATTTGTAAATATCGCAAACTTTTGGGGGACTACGAAATAAAAACAAGGAGAAAAAGGTTCTCTGATTGAATGAAATGGCTGTCTCACTGAGCTAAGGAGATTACTTTTGATTAACTTGTTTCTCTGCTAGGCTGGAACGTTTTCGCCTTTCCATAGCTGTGGTTCCTATGGAAGTCCAGCAAAATTTAGTGTTCCTTCTGCAATGGACCTTGTGACTAGTACATTGCTTTTCTTCACCTGCTCCTTCCTTCCAACTCCCCCCCCTCCCCGAAATGATTTAACTTGTTATGATTTAACTTGTTAGAGAACTTGGAGAACTGTCTAAAGAAACAACCTTTTTTTCATTTTGTTTTTATCTGAGAAATTGCTAGGCAATTTCTTTTTGAGCTATAGTATGGACTGTCATGCTGTGTCTACTCCAAAAGCTATTCCTAANAGTACATTGCTTTTCTTCACCTGCTCCTTCCTTCCAACTCCCCCCCCGCCCCGAAATGATTTAACTTGTTATGATTTAACTTGTTAGAGAACTTGGAGAACTGTCTAAAGAAACAACCTTTTTTTCATTTTGTTTTTATCTGAAGAAATTGCTAGGCAATTTCTTTTTGAGCTATAGTATGGACTGTCATGCTGTGTCTACTCCAAAAGCTATTCCTAAAAGGGTGTGTGGATATGATCAAGTTTGCAGAATGTTAAAATCGTAAAGGGTATTAAAAATAATTAGGGATTCTTAATTAAATTAAGGAGCAAAATTTAAAGCCACAATGTCTAAAATCTTTAAAAACATGTGTTGCTATTTTTCCTATGTCTTAAACTTCAAGACATTCATTTTCTAGGATGTAGACTGGTAGATGTAATTACATTGGTATAATGAGATGAAGGGCTGATGCTGTCAGAATTTATTTCCTATGAAATTTAGAACAATCTGATAGTCTAATCTTAGTAACTATTTTCTCTGGCTACCTGTGCTATTTACATTTAAATAAATTACTCTTACACCTTACTTTATATTCTCAAAGAAAAGCAGTTTTGTGTGTCACATTGCACCCGGCTGATAAGCCTAACCATTAGCCCTCAGGCATGTACTTTTCTTCATTTTTCCTTCCCCTATTTTGTAGGGAACAAAAGTCTTTGGGAAAACAGGATGATTAGAGGGGCTTCCAGCTGAGTTTGAGTCTTTGTGTGTGATGTGCAGAAATATAATTTAGACTTGCACAGCACTTCTCGTCCAAAGCTTTTAAAATGGGTCAATATCCTCCTATAACATATGGTGAAACTGCTATAGGAAAGGTGAAATGGCTAGTGTAAGGTCTCACAAGAAATGGGCAATTAGGAAGATCCCACGTGACCTTCAGTCCCATACGTTTCTTACATTTGAAATTGGCTCCATTACTGAGTGGAAGATGTAATGCTTTCTTTGTTCGTGTTATGAAAATTGTGTAGGCAACTATATTCTGACTTAGAGGTGCTATGACAATGCTCGTCTAGAAATTATAAACTCTGAATTGTAATCAATATTTTACGAAGGAACGTGATGTTTTTAAAATCTGGAAACTCACCACAGTAAAAACATAATACCTTAACTTTCTTCTTCCAGGTAGGGTTCCCATTCTGTCACTTAAAGGATGATTACGTGGATAGAAAGATAGGGTAATATTGCAGCATCATTTTAATTTCCAAAGCATGGGAGGTCTAAGGGGGTGCATACTCCCTGTGTGCCTGAGCTCAGCTTGTTTTTGTTGCCAGCAAGAGAGGAAGCTTTGAGGAGCTGGTTGTGAATCCTTCATCCAGGGACGAATTGTGTAGGACTGTGTTATAGTTGTCCTATAATGGTCCTGTGGATGTGATAGACTGCTCTGCCCTGGTGTTACCCCTTCCCCTTGCTAACATGTTACCTTTCATGCACATCTTCATGTATCTGGCTTTTCCATGGGCTAAGAAAGCGAGGGTATCGCACATCCCTTAACAAGGGCTCAGCACAGGAGAATCTCAGGGTTGGCTTTTCTAGGCCTGCTTTGATGCGACTCTTGAGATCCCTAACCAGTGCAAAACAGGGCAGAGAATTTGAGTGTTGATTTTGAGGCAGTAAGTCTAGTTAATTGGCACGCATATAAACTTCTTTTTTAATTAATCAAATTTTTTTTGTTGTTGTTGCTCTGAAGCACCTGGGCAGCGTACATAGATGTAAGTGTTTAAATTAACCCCTCCCCACCAGTGGTTGGATATTGAGTAACTCAGCTGCTCTCTAAGCAGCTAAATGAATTATCTAGATAGTACCTCTTCTATTGGAAGGCCAAGAGCTGAGCGTTGTAGAAAATCTGGCTGTGTGATATAGGTTTCTGCAGGGAATCAGTTGGGAATGCTTCTTTCTTTTTTTTTTTTTTTTTAATCTGAACATAAAATGCAGATGGATTTTTTGGAATAGCATAACATTCCTGAAATGTAAGCAGATCTTTGCTGTTATCGCTGTACTAGAATTCATGGATATTATCGTTATTGACAAAGGGCAATAGGACAGTGCTCAGCCATTTGTAATGCAGGAATATGGCTATTCCATTATGGATAATAAACTGTTCAGCACTTTCTGATGACTTGGGGAGGTGGCCAGTGCTAGAAAATCTTGTGCTAAGGTACTCCATACCTGAGGATATAAACTGTATGTTTAATAACTTTGAATTGTGATAGAGGTGTGCTTTAATACGGTTTTCTTTTGTGGACGATTTCACTGTTCACAAAGAACAGTGAAGGAAACAGAAAGCTGAATGTCACTTCATTGTAAGGGTTCTCTGGGGTTTTACAGCCAAAGAGCAGGTGGTAAACCTTCTGCTGAGGCTTGGCCATAGGTTCTGTTTGCACTTTGGTTTAGGGTAAGTCAGCCTCCCATGCTATCATTGTATCTGAATTTCAGACCTAAAAAATAATGTCAGGTTTATATCTTCTTATGTGTAGATGACTTGGTCAGCAGTGCCTGCTGGTGCTTTCTTGCATTATTCTAGCAAATGCTCGTCTTCTCAACGAGGCCATTGTGAGTGCTCGAAGGTAATTGTGCAGTAACTCCCTTTGCTCATTACTAAAATACTTTATGTTCACTTAGGCATTCAGTCTTGGAGGAGTATTTGTTTGAATGCCACTGATCCAAAAGCTTTTATCTGTCTGATGTTGCTGTTTATTGGGAAGAGGGCATGGAATAATATTCATAAGAGTAGGAGCTTTGCACAGGCTTTGTCATCCTGCAGTGTTACGTTTATATGACAGGGTTAGAGATCATACGTGATCTAAATGAATAGCTGTCTGGCACATAAGTAACTCCTCGGGCTATCGTGTTAGTCCATGTGAAAATTCACATATTTCATGATCAAGTCATGTCCTTCATGTCAAGGTCATGTTTCCTTGCACATCTGACTAACAAAATGTCTCAGTAAGAGTCTCTAACTTTTTAGCTTTTTGTTCCCAGGCTGTATCTGCAGATTCCCGCTAGTTTCTTTAGGAAATAAACGCTGTGTAGATATCTGCCTAGGTATGGCTGAGTGCTTATCCACAAGATAGTGGAGGTAGCTGTGCATCATTAGTGTTGAGTAGCAGTGTAGTAAAAGCCAGTGTCCCATGGACTTCACAAAAATTTCTCCTTCAGTTTGGATGAGATGGCAATCTTCTTATCAATGGTTATTTGATTTTCCATCAATATTCAACACCTTTAGACCAACAGCATTAAATTTGAGTTGTTTTGTGTATATGTAACATAAGTGCTACTCACTACAAAGCAGCAGGAGATGTCAGCCGTCTTTTGTGACACATCACTTTAAAAAGGACCTATTACGTTGATATGTTTGGGCTTGGTTCATTGTTGAGTTCAGACTAATGAAATCTTAAAATTGCAACAATCTGGCTAATGAGAAGTCTGTTAGGTGTCAAAAGGACATGGTTTTCTCAGGAATGGAAAAAGATGGATTTTAGGAAAGCTACAGCTAAACCAGAAGAGGCGTCACGTTCCCAACTGTCTGTGAACTTGCTTAGATACTTCATCTGTCTCTGTTAAGTTCATTGTCTGCAAAATGCTTGAAATGTAGACTTACATCTGACAGATATGGTGAAAGCACCCTGACTTTTGTAAAGTCTGTTGAGAGCCTCTGGTGGAAAGCTTATAAGACATACATGCAAATGTAAAGTTTTAATTAATCTAGAATTTGTATTTAAAAGAACAGCTTTCATTGTTATTTTATTCACAGTTATTTTATTTGCTTGGCATTTGTAATTGTTAATGTTGGGGGAAAGAGGTGTGAGAAAGTTCTTGAGTCACAAGAAGAGAAATGGTTTACATTGCAGCTGGTGTTTACTCAATTTTTGGGTTAATGAAATGGGGGCCAAGCCTGTAGCAGACAACTCCAGTGGCTGAAATGAAGTCTGTGTGGGAAGGCTAAGAAGTTAATACAAATCAGCTTGCTGAGTAGATTAGTTGAAGTGTGTAGGTACTTTGAATAAAAGTGGCATTGATTTTGTATTGCTTCACAACTAAAGTAAATTGAACTGAATCAAAGCTACTCGAAGTGTTTTCGAGTGAGGTTATTTTATTATCTTGCTTCTATAGGTTGTATTACAGCCTACAGGCAGATATGCAGTATCAGCCAAATTTAAACTAGTCACATGAATGCTGAGGATCAGAGCTACTGAACTTGTTTTCCTCTTCTTTATACCAGTTTTACTTGAGCTGGTCACTTATCTTTCACTACAAAATCTTTCCTTGTGGTTAATCTGATATTCCATTGTAATACAGATACAGCTTTATTCAAAAGGCTGGTATGAAAAATGGCAATTTCTCTCTCTTACACTGCTGACTCCTTGGAGTTTCAGTGCCCTGGTTTGATTTTGATGGTCAACTAAGTTCTTTGTTCTTTCTGTTGGCTTACTCAGGGAGTTCACACGGTTGATTTCTATTTCTATGTCAACGTATATATAGTTGTTTGACTATATCTAGTCATTGAAAACAACAACAAAACCCACAAAAACTTTGTTTAAACCTGACTTTATTTAGTAAAGTCAGGTACGCTGAAGGGTTACATGTGCTAAAAAGAATAACAATTTATTTGGTTGGGTAGGTACAGTGTTAAATGATTCTGATGTAATATACTACTACCGTGAGTTTTATCACCTTAATACTAGATTCAAAACTTTTCTTTAAAAAAAAAAAAAAACAAAAAAAACCACTTATGTGTAAGAAGCATTAATCTGAAGAGTAATAGCATATGACTTTCACAGAATCTCAGAGCAGTTGAGGTTGGAAGGTCACCTGGAGGTCACCTGGTCCAACCTCCTGTTCAAGCAAGGCCACCCAGAGCTATCTGCCCAGGACCATGTCCAGGCAGCTTTTGAAGATCTCTGAGGAGGGAGATGTTGCACATGAGAGGGGAACTAGGACAGAAGTTTGTGACATGGTCTGATTTTGTATCTATAACTTAAGGTAAAAAAAAAAAACCGGTTTTCTTGATAGTTCTAAGGAGCATTTCCATAGTCCTTGAAGCATTCATAAACTAAATGTTGATGTGCTTAATTTTGAAGCCTCTAAGATTTTAGATGAATTTTTGGGAAAATTGTTTTTATAGACTATGGTAATAACATGCTTCTAAAAACCCAAGACAAGACAATGTGCATGGAGTTCTAAATAGGTAAGATATTTTGAGACAATTTTCAGATGGTTTTAAGCCTGCAGTAGGGAAATACAACAACATACCTGCTATGCCTATGTTTCAGCAAATATATTCCAAACTCAAAATTCTTTATATCATTGCCATGTCTGCCATTTACTTAAATGGGATCAGGCTAAAGGCCTTAACATGACCTGTATTTAAAACTATGATATGAATAGAGGTGTCTTTAAGAACTTTCAAATGACTTTCACCATCTGTGTTATTTAATTATTGTACCTAATTCTTTTACTGGACCTCCAGCCATTTCTAGGGTTTCCACAGTTAAATCAGGGAATCTAATTTTGTTTTTTTTTTTTCCTGGGGATGAACTGTCACTTTGGTGAAGTTCCTTCCTGTTGGATAAATTCTTTAATAACAGAGTAAATATTTCTCCAAATCTTGAGGATTATAATTTATGAACAAAAGCTAGGCAAAAAATTAGTTTTTTTTCCAATGTTTTGATGCAGCAGATAAAATGTGAGTTAAGACTGATACAGTGGAATAAATTCTGTTTCCATTTATACTAATAAATGGTAGTTCTCCTTAGATAATCTCTGGAGGGAAACCTGGGCAACCAAAAACATGTTTATAATTATCGGAACCTTTGAATAAGTTGGAGGGTTGTATTACTTTTGAGCCTTAATAGCCTTACAGTTAGATTACTGACATTTAATTAGAGGCAACTGTGTCCAAGAACATTTAACTGCTTAAACTTTTACATATTCACTGTGGAGGGAACAAAGAAAAGAAAAGGGGAAAAAAAAAAAAAGCTGGTATCCCCTTTGTATGTTTAAGCTTGTTCTGTGTCTTTGATCAGGAGTTCTTCCACTGAATCTCTTTATTGCATGCCTGAATAGTAAAAAAGGATTCAGCAAGTAGGTCTCAGTACCCATATTGTGCATTCACAGACTTGCAGATATAAAGTCACTTTGGAAAAGTTCTATCCTGAATATGATAGAAAAGTTTTCCTAAATCTGAATGTATCTAAAACAGATTGAATTTAGTTAAAAGTTTGCATTTCCTTTCCTTTCATATTTTCTGTTAGATCCTCAATATTTTTTTTTGTTTGTTTTTTGCTTTATTTTAAATAGCAAATAGTAGTGTTTTATTACTACTTTGTATTAAATAGCAAGGCTCATTATATTGCTGAAAACAGTATCTCATTATTTCAGTTGCGAACCAACACCACCCAGAAGTTAAATAATGCTGTAGTATATGTCTATTTTCTTTGGATATGAGTAAGTCATCTGATTCACTGGAAATACTCTGCATCCTTGCTGCTAGGCTGGAAGCAGTTGAAAGTTTTCACTTTTCTTGTTTGACCATCTGTTGCAAGTTGCTCTAATTGAGTGAAGGTCATATTTAAATTTAGCAATGTCCCCGGCTATTAAAACCCAGGTAGTGCTGGCCTGTTACCACCAGGGAATGTTGTGGTAAAACTGACTTTAGCGTACCTGAGGTGTGCAGCGACAGCAGCAAGCCTCCTACAACAACCTATTTAGACGTACTCTGCTGTGAGTTACTCTTGAGAGTTACGTAGGGCAGCTGATGATGAGGTAAATAGCCAACAAGCATACCTGGGTTTATCCTAACCGTGTTATTTGCTCCCCCTTCCTAGCAGTGGGAGCTTTCTGAGTTACAGAATTAGATGCTGAAGAAACAAGCAAATTACTTTGTTACAAAGGGAAATGGCAATCAGCGCAGTAGTTGGCAGGCTCTCATGTCTAGCTGGAGATAAACGGTTGATTTTACATAGTTTGAATATACCCATCTTTTGGATTGTATTACAGAATTTTATCACAAAAAGTTGTGCATGTCCTAATGTGCAATACTAAATTTAAGGTACATAACTCCTGAAATCGGAGGTGTCTATGGATATGTCTACACTGCGTGTTACAATACCAGAAACACGGCGTGGAGCCCCTGGCACACTAATATAAAGCCAGCAGTAGGACAGGTTGGTCTTTGCATGCCGTCCACACGCTGCCTGGTGCCTGGGTGAGCGGCAGAGTTGGTGGGTCTGCCACAGCGAGCGATGTGGCCAGTGCTAGCTCCAGGCTCTCACTGCTCTTACCCTAAGACAGAGTGATTCTCTTCCATAAATATGTTGCAGATCTGCTGCTAAGAAATTCAAGCACTTAATAATAATTGTAGTGTAAATTTTTTAATTAAAAAAAAAATTAGAATTTGTAAAAGTCAGTGCAGTAGTAATGCAAATATCATCGTGACTGGTTGCTGTATTTGAGGTCCCTGTGGGAAAGTTCAAAGTTAGTTGACTCACCTTAGGAGCTGGGGCTTTATGGCTTCTTTAATCCCAATTTAGGGCTACAAAACCTGCGTGGCTTTTGGAGGAAGGGAGAACTTCAGGGAGGGACAGGAATTTGAGCAGAAAAAAGCCCTTTGCTGCTGTAAGTACGAGCCTGTCCGTAGGCTTTGTTGCTTTGTTTAAAAATTGAAGCAAACCCTAGGAAGGGGATGAAAGCTTAGACAGTGCCCTATTGTGTGTGAGGTGAGTGGGGGGAACGGCACGCAGATTCTGCCTCTTGTCTAAGTTTCAGAAAGAGTCAGAAACACATACGTTGAGGGGAAAATAGGCTTCTTCCCAAAAAAAAAAAAAAAAAAAAAAAAAAAAGCTAAGTGAAGTACGGTGATTTCACCTGAAACTTTTGCAAGTCTCAGACATGTTTCGCTCCTGTACAAATGCTGTCTATTTGAAGATTTTTAAGAAAGTGAAATCGGCAGTGTTCATTGGAAGAACATTACTTATGTCCTATAAAAGACCTGGAAAGTAATGAACCCCTTTCCGAGAGGCGTGCCTTAATGCATTGCAGGAACATATGCAGAATGGAAAGTTCCATTCGGTGTTTGTTTATGAAAATAACCTGAGTGGTTTGGGTTTTATTTTCAGTGTGTGTGTAAAAGGAGTGCGAGGATATTGTTTTTACATTATTGTAAAGTCAAAGCGTTCTGGCAAAGTCTCTCTCAAGTTTATCGCTACTTGTTATAAAATAATAGTATAATACAAGTCCAGACTGGTGTAGGAACTGAAAGAATACAGTGAGACAAAATTCCCCTTTCGGTAATGATTTAAACATAATAGAGTACAAGTTCAGTCTGTGGGAAATGTTTGCCTTTTTTTTTTTTTCGGTCTGAAGCCATGACTTTCAAAACAACTTGTGAAGAAGGTGTAAAGCATGATAATGCAGGTTTCCATGTTTATTTTTATAAGTTATTTAGCCACTGATTGATTTGTAGAGATCAGGTCCTTTGCCAAAATTTAAGTCAGCCAGGAACAAATGAGTTCTTAAACTGAAGATGCAGAACTTGATTTATTTTTTTTTGATTTGAATCAAGCAGCCCTGTTCATTATTCATACTGGCACTTGTTTCAATGGCGTGTAGTTGTTTTGATGTGTCGATGTACATCTGTCCGGTTTAAAACAGGGCTTCACTAAATCCCTTCTTACACTTTTTTTCCTGCTGTACTTCTGCTTTCACGGCTGTAAATCAAATGTGTGTCAGTGCTTGTTGCTCATTAGGTGCTAGAAGTATTTACTTCATGTTAAATTAACAAACAGTGCAATGTAGAACCAGTGATTTCTTTTTAAATAATTGATGCTTTTTAACAATAATGTTAGTCCCTGATTATCCAGCTCAATAAACCACGTATTTATCAATTCATCCATTCAACCACAAAAAGATTTTCCTTTTTTTGCTTGTATTTGATTCATATTACAGGCAAAGTGTCAGTGCTCATGGGTGTAGTCAGCAATGAGCCGTCTAACTTTGCATATTGTGTTTCTACTTATATAGACATAGAAGCTTTATTTGTCTGAAGTTGCATTAGTAGTTTCGTCCAGGTGAAAAAGTTTTGATGGTTCTGTGACTTTTGTTTGATATTTGTATGGCACTTGTGGTTTTACAAGATCATTGGTAAACCAGTATTACTCAGAGTGCTGAATGTTTTCAATTTTAATGCAAGTCAAAGAAAGTTTCTCAGTTAAGAAGCTTGGTGCTTTGTCTCTCGGCAAGATAAACCTGTGATACTGACAGACACTGAATAAATATGGTTTTGATCATGACTCCTAAATAAGGAGTTGAAAGACTGAAATCTGGGTCTGAATTGGAGCCATTTCAGGCTTTCGTGTTTTGTCAGCTTTGCATGTATTAGGAAATCTGTTCGTAGTGCGTAAAAACGCACAAGCCGTATTACTGAACTGCAAGAGCCCCACTGCTGATACATCAAAGAAAGCAGCAGCTGTCATCCAGCTTTAGCCATGGTGCTTCTGAATGCCTTAATCCTGTTCCCAAACAGAAAGAGGCAAAGAGAGAGCACTTTCTTTATAACCCCCCCCCCTTTTTTTTTTTAAGTGTTGGTATAGCAAAATCCAGAATCTGTCTTCAGAAGCCATTGCTGCATGGCACAAGAAATTCTTTTCTTTGCATCTAGTTTAGACATTTCAGTCCTTCTCATGTATGCTAAGCTCTTTCACATTTTGTTTTTATTAAAGATAGCAATCACTTTCTTTACTCCCAAGTGTTTAAAATATCAAAGCAATTATTCCATTGTACTTCATTTTCATTTAGGTCCACTTCTAGTTGGAATTAACTTGTTACTCTTTTGTTCCCTTTCAGTTGGAGGTGTGTATGTTGAGATTGTACTGAGAACCTGAGTTACAGGAAGCTCACCTGTGTATCAATAGAATATATTTTATTTTATGTAATTTTCATTTGTTGAGATTTTTTATAACAATACAAGTTTTACAGGGCAGTTATTACAAAACAGCTTCTCTAAGAAGCAAACCAGATATGTTGCAAACATAAGCTTTAGTCTGTTAACGGCAGTTCTTAAGGTCTGTTTAGCACTGTGTCCTGTCTCCAAAGTGGGTCACAGCGGATGTCTGGGGAAGTGCATGAGAACTGAGCTAGCATCCAGTGATGCTTCCCTGGTATATTTGGCTGTCTCACCAGCATTTCCGGGATCAGAAGCTGTTCTTTGATTTAAATAAATCAAGACCATTTTTTCTTCATTAGTTTGCCCTAATCACTTTTCTGAACTGTATCTTAAGAATATTTTCCAAGTAAGTATAAATACATTTCAAGAGAATAGTATAGGAAAATTATTTATATTGAGTTATCAAAATTATTGGAAATAGATTCTAAAAGGGTGTTTTTTATTTATTTGGTTTTGTGTTTGTTTGTTAACCACTGTCATGCAAAGTGAATTTGCACTGCAATGAGATCTCAGCAGAGGAATGAAGTATACAAGTATAAAGCTGTCAGACTCCAACTGGCTCACAAAATTGTCCATTAGGCTACTGTTTTTAAATCTTTGCTAACCTCCAACCACTCAGACAAAAAATACTTTGCCGTATAAGAACAGGTAAGCTGCTAGAGAGTCAAATTTAACATTTTAAGAATCTGTATGTTGTCCTGTTTACCCAAGTGAACTTTGAAAACTCTGCATTAAAAAATGTGTTGACCAGGATAGTACTGAAAGGCAGATGAGAGAAGATGGCATTTGATGACAAGGTTTGGTATGTTTAGAAATACTTCTGTTATTAAAGTTGCTCTAGTGCCAACTGCCTCCTACACTGGAGTCTGCTCATTTCTCATTTGTGTGACACACTAGCCATCATAACACAGAGGAAAGATCAGAGATTGCATGCAATAGCTCCAGTCCTACTTTCCTTGTCAGACAAGCATCTACATTGCCTTACTGTGGTTTACTCTTACAACTCCATTTTTCCTTCCCTCTCCATTAATACCCCTTTCCAAACTCCTCAGTTTGAAATGCCATCTCTTTACATCTCTACAATGCTAGAAGCTTCAGTATTATTCGTAAGGAGAATAATTGTTGCCAAGAAAGGAAATGTGCATTTAGCATTTTGGGATGTTTGTGACGATTTATTGCTAGCTTTCACTGAGTAAGGGATCATCTCTTTGCTTTGCTCTTGAGAGAGCACAAAAAGGAAACCTTGAATTCAATGAAAAATCAACGTAATACCTCATTACTATGAAATCCAGATGTTGGTAGCTTCAGTGGAGTATGTGCAGCAGGCAAAGGAGTTCCCATGGGCTGGTGTCCCAGTGCTCAGTGAGTTAATACTAGGATGTCCACAGCTGCCTCCAGACATTTCTCAGGTCAATGAAGAGATGCAGAAACTGAAGACCAGTTTCCAAGTGTTGTAACCATTCATGGGAGGAAGGAGGCGTGTCATGTTAGATTCTTTTTTTTTTTTTCAGGAAAAAAAGGTAATATGCATGTAATATAGTCTTACAAAATCTATAGTACTGTTTTTTGAGATTTGCCATTTTAGAAGGGAAAAGGGAAAATAATCAAAGGGTCCTGCTTTGTTTTTAAATTATGACTTTTATTTCAAACTTTGAAATAAGAAAGCAGTGGGTATGTGGTATGACCTGCTCTTGCATGTTGTGCGCTGCATTAACGAAGTACTACTGTAGATAGTAGGTGATCATTTTTCTCTTTAATTTTGATGTTTATCATCCTCTCAGTTGCTAAGTTTGTTATACAGACACCAGAAAAGAGCATTCCTAGTCTATTTGTTCATTTGAATGGTGTTAACAAATATATATATTTTTTACTTTTATAGGTTATTGAATCCCTAGGGATTATTATATACAAAGCCTTGGACTATGGTTTGAAGGACAATGAAGAGCGGGAATTAAGTCCTCCACTGGAGCAGCTTATAGATCACATGACTAACACCACAGAAACCGATGGGAGTAGAGATGAAGGATATGATGCTCTGGATGAGGGAGTGGAGGACGATGACGATGATGACAAAGAGGAAGTTGAGGCTATTCGTTCCTATAAAGATGTCATGAAGGTACAGTAATAGGCAGATTATATGATGTTTCACTGTTCTTATCAATGAGAAAATCAACTGTTTTCTGTGTTCTTGTCTGGTATCATACTAGCTGTATCATTTTTTTGATTTCTGATTTTCCTGGTCATTCTGTAAGTTTGCTTGCAAAAATGACATGCAATAGTATTTCTTTTTGAACTTAAGCAACAGAAAGTCCATGATCAACTTTAATGTAGAATCTGCCATTAATATCACATTCTGATTTCATCTGTGCCCTGGATATTGAGCCTTCCAGTGTAACATGTTGAGTTATTTTGTGTACACTTGGTTACTTCATGGGCTGTTCCAATTATTTCACCTTTTCATTAGTGCAGTGTTACTTCAATTATTCTCTATCAATTTCCTTCTTTGCCTTCCTTCTCTACTGAAGCAAAGGACTGCTTTTATAGGTTTAGCTTATTCGTATGGAGTGAGTCAGGATGCAGCGTTTCATTGATGATAATTATGATTGAGGTTCTTGACCTGAGTTGTGAGATTTGGAAATACAGCTTATGAATTTTAATTGCAACAGGTTCTCTAATGTTATCTGGGCTACTGTGAACAATGATTTAGAAGTTTTTAAACCCTCTATTTTCTATACGGTGATCTTCAGTACAAATTTTAGAGCCCAGTGAGCCACTAGTAGAGACAAAGGTGTTAATAAGTATGGCTTTTATTAAAAGTTGTATAATTTGTTTGCCTTATAAGTAATCTGAGAGTTAATACAGGTTGGAAAATTGTATGTTAAGTTGTACCAGTGGATTGAACACTGTATATTGCTTGTTCTTAAGCTAAAGTCATATCTAAAGACCAGAAGCTTAGTGTGTCGGAGAAATTAAGGATGTGGTGGTGGAAGCCAAGACTGAAACAGAGCGTCTTGGATAGCACATCAGGACACATTAGTATGCAGAAACAAGACCCTACTGAAACCTGCTGCTTCTGATGGGCTGGCAGTAAAGAGGAAAGCTCTCAGGAGGTTGGAATGGGGGTAGCTTTTGTTTGAGGTGCTTTTGTATATGTAGTTAAACTTGCGGTGTTATTTGGGAAAGTATCACTGACAGCTGACAGCCACTGCTCATAAACCTGGTTAAAATTCATGGGTATGTTCCCATTTGTCCTTCTCCTGGAGGATTTACATCCCCTCGTTCCCTCTTTTCCCTGTGACAGGGCTCTGCATGCTTCATCGCAATCCACTCACCACCTAGCAGAGTGGATTATATACATGTATATGTGTCTGCTGTCTCGCATTTCCCCTGTCCAAACTGTCTTCTTTTCCTCCCTGCAGCAGAAATAATGCTAAATACTTAAAGCCTTCATTTTTCCCCATCCCTCAGAGAAGCAGGGGTCAGAGGGAGCAATGAATGAAGCAGCCTGTCGCTCCCCAGCAAAGGGGAATGCCTGACTGGATGTAGGCCTGGCTCTCCTTTCAAGCCCCTACCCCTCCCGGGCTGTCCAAGTCGGTTTCCTGGCAGTGGGAAGGAGCGAAGGTTCCTTTGCTCTCCCATCTCTCCGCCACTCCCTGGTGCCCAGGCATCTTCTCTGGAAATGGCCAGCAGCAGCAAAGGCCAGGAGCACCCTGCTAAGCCTCTGTGGGAGCCACTCCAAACAGCACGGCTCTATGTCCCAAGTGGCTAGTGCAGAGGGCAGATGCAATGTATCCTCTTTCCCTCCAGTTTGGTACAAATGCCATGACATGGTGGGACAATCAAAGCTGGATCATTAGAGGAAGTTTTGTTTAGTGCGGAGACAGAAGAGACTTCTGTGTATGCAGAGCTGAGGGCAGAAATTTGCAGAAGTGATTATTTTCCACATTCTTTTCTTGATGTCTGCATACAAGAAAAGATAAGTTTGGAAGACATCTCTGAAATCCTTCAGTTACACTGGTACACATGCCTGAAACTCAAATGGCATAAGAAAATGTTTGGTCAGACTTCAACTGTTAAGGATGTTGAATGGTGGCATTTCTGATTGGGCTTTGTTCGTGCACATTTCTGCTGGTCTGAGGTACCTGCATATTTATGTTTTAAAATCAGCATCTTAACCTTCATCATTTTTTGCTATTAGATTCTTATTATTCTGGAAATGTACTGCTTTTGTGACTTCACCTTAATGAACTGAACTTCAGCTGTCAGTTCTATGTCACCCTAACTTTAACTCCTAACTCCCTTGGAATTCTCTTTTGTTGCTGTTGTTGCTTTTGCCTAAATTACTTGCTACAGGCTTAACTCCATGACTCGCCTCTATTCCCTTCTCTGTGTCATTAATGCATTGACAGTATTAGAATGGCAGCATCATTCTTGCCATGTTTTTGACACTCGTGAGTAGTTTTTTTTATTTTTTTTTATTGACTTTGTACCTTTTCAATGATAAGACCATGTTTTGGATGTGGCTTTTTTTTTCCTCCAGTGCTAACCTATATTGCAGGCCACACCCTTATTTACCCACTGGCTGTTTCACAACAGTGGTGTGTGGTCTTGTGACCATAAGGCTTGATTATTGTAATTCCTTCTTGGCAAGACTCACTGTGAAGCTTTCTCCTCTGCAGTTTGTAGTGAGTGCTGAAGCAAGTTTGCTTTTTGAATTGAGCAACTATCATTTTTGCCTACCCTGTGTTCTCCAAATTGCAAGCTTGAAAAATGGTAGAGATGGGCTGTATGCTACTTGTGTTGATTTTTAAGGTTTTTAGCTGTATAGTCTCCAGTATGGACATGATTTCGTCCTTGAAATGTGATAATACGTTTCATCCTTCTCCAAAAAGTGCCATTGTCAGGTCCAAGGCTTGTCTTACCACTAAGACTGAATTTTTCCATAAATTGCTAATGTGGGTGAGCCTATCTTATGATTAAAACACAGAGACAGATAAGATATGTGTCAGGTTTTGCTGTAATGTAAATTAGGCAGGTCAATCCTGAACCCTCCCCTAAGGTGGAAAATTCTGAGTAATGTGGTGACTATCTACTCCCAAGAACTGGGAAAAGGGTTAGTGCTAAATAGCTCTACCAAGGTCAGCAGTGGCAAAGTTCCTGTTTTGAGAAGACAAAGATGAGGTTTTGTGCTGCATCTCTGTATATTTGGTTGTTCTGGCTTTTGATTTCCTTGGCAGGACCAACCTGCTGTGCAGACTTGATCCACTGTTTGAAAAAATATATCTATGAAGAGAGGAGATGTTGTTTGCCAGATGCTTAATTTTTTTTTAGACTTTGATGTATTTCAGATGTGGCAGATCTGGTGCAAATGAGAGAAGAAATAGAGACAAAAAGGATTGGATGTTTCAGACAGATGCTTTCCTTGTTTGGGGCACTCTTGCCTGCCCCCATCCACAGCACATACACGCAAGAAAGCTAGTACCTGTGCACATCCAGTATGGGAAATCTGTACACCTTGGGAATGCCAGGTTTACTAAGCACATGTGCAAAGTCAGAAAGGTAGACTCATGTATAGCATGAGCTAAAGGGGTCTGGTGCACATCAGATTTACATCACATATATAGCTTGGGGAGCCTTGTGTCAACGGAGGATATATGCAGAGTGGGCCTGGCGTGCCAGGAGGTGTGTTAGGCTTGCTAAGGGTGTGTAGAGCCCTGTCATGTGGCACCTTTATCATGGCATGTGGCCCTCCCTGATATTGAAACAAGATGATGCAGTTCATCAACCTTTTCCAGAGCATGCTCAAACCTTAATTCTACTCCTAATCTTAGCATTATCTCACTCCTGATCCCACAGATCTCTGCAGCCAGGTGGTCTAAGCCAGCACCACTTCTCATGTTAACCTGGAGGTTCTTTCTAAGCTGCAGCTTAACAATATCTGCTGGCCTGAGCCCCACCATAAATCCAGTTCTAATGCTGTCCTTTATTCTAGGTCAGCAACCGCTTCTAATTCTAGACATAAATAAAGCTCTGTGAACTTTCTTAGCCCATTTGATACTAGGATTTGTTCTGTGCCGGTATTTGCTGGGCTGAACTACCATCCTAGCTCTAGCTTTGTCATTTCTTCCAGCTTTGAGCATCATCATAGATGAATTGCTATTGCCAGTACAAGCCCTTAGCTTAACTCTTCTTCAAAGTGAAGGTATAGTCAGTAATATCTGCAAGTCAAGACACCGACCTCTCTTCTACTACCTTTTTTTGCAGACCTCATACAAGATACGTAAGGAGGCAGTGGTCTTCCTGAACCAATATCCTACTCTTACTTATGTTTATCTCTCAGCCCAAAAGTAACTCAGCTTTAGCAGGAAACTTACCTGTGGCTGAGCCGCACCTTGTCTCAGAGACAAGTGTAGGTGGGTGGCCCCAAGGTGCTCAGTGGCCTCCGGTCCTGGGCCTTACTGAAGAAATCACTTTGAGGTAGTTCAGTAATAGTGTTAGTTAATTCTGACTAAAAATTAGCTGCCATGCAACTGCTGCTTCACAGAGATGGTTTAGTGATCCAGGTCCCATAGTAAACAAGACTCACACTTAAGAAATCTCCATGCTAACCTTTTAGTTTGTATGAAAATTATTTTCAGAGAAGTGTGTGCAGTATTGTGTTATCTTGCTGTAACAAATGTAAACAAGAGTACAGTTTGCAGTAATTCTATTGGTAGAAAATCTTGTTTGTGCTTTGCTTGTAAGCAAAGAGGAAGACTGTGTTTCTGTGGAGAAAAACCATAATGTCAGCTATTTTAATTGTCCTGTAGTCATTGGCATGGTCTGTAAAATAAGGTTGCAAATTTAGGTGATTCATGTTTTGGTAGTTCAAGTGTAGACTATTATCTTCTTTCAGCTGGTAGGAATTGAAACGTATAGTGGTGATACTGATCTGCTTGTGTTTTGTTTTCAGTACTCTGGCAGTACAGATCAACTATCTATGGCATGTGTCGAGTTGTAGAGTAAAAGAAGAATATGTCCTGTTTCTGTGCAATTACAGGTGGGATGAAAAGATCAGCATTTAGATCTACATATTTTGGAGGCACCCTTCATAAGTTTGAGGGCATATATTATTATCATGTATATGGTATCACCCCATATAAGTATAATATGGGAATGAACTTGTCAGAAAGGAACCAGCAAATGCAGTTAAAAACAAGTCTGGGTATTTGTTTATGACAGTTAAAGAGTTCATGTTACTGGAATTCAAAGGCCTGTCATTTTGCCTAGTTCATGAGGTTAGAATTAGTAAGATGCAGCTTTCTGTAAGTGTAATTCTCTTTAGGGCTGGATTGGCTTTAGCATTTTTATATTAGCCTGCAGAACAGTATTTATAGTCATTTCAAAACAAGCAACTTCCAATGTACCCAGTAAATCTGTCTGAAGCTGCTGAAGATTTTGGAACCTTACTGAGATGGTAAGCAATGTCCCAAATGTCAACTCATCTTACATTAAAAAGGAATGCAGCAATGTTGGGCTTTTGTGAAAATCATTGCACTCCAAGATAACAAGTGATCAGCTCTCTTCCCTTGAGTCCTGCTCTTAGCATACTCAAATGTCACATGCCAGTCTTTATTTTGGTGGATCTTGTTTTAGAAAAAGATGATCTAAGTCTCTGCATGTTGATGGGGGAAAGATTTGAAATCAGTGGTTTGGAAGTCCTCCTGTGCTGACTGAAAATTAATCATTTTCTACCTCTGGATCTTCAAGTGTGCACACAGTGGTGCATGAGACCCTTCTTCTAATGTTGGGGAACCTCCTGAACCAACTGTTGGGTCCATGGAAGTGCCAATATCTAGTTTTCGTACCTCTTCAGTTTTGAGGGGGGCAGGCTCTCCTTTGGGTATTTCTGTTTGCACTTTAACTCTTTGTAAGCTAGAAAGAAACCCAAAGACCTCCCAAAATGATTTTGTGAACACCCCCATGTCATACTGCTGTGACATGTTATCCCCTGGGGAGTTTGGGTCACCAAGGGTGGACCTCCATGGTCGGTGCTGGTCTGAACAGGTAGGTGGCTTGTTTTGGCACACTCCTGTGCCAAAATCTGCACCGAAATCTTCACACCAGAGCTTCTGGTTCTTGAATGTCTTGCCCTCCTCTCATCTTTCTGTGCTGCATTCACAGAAGTGGGACCTCTGCGCTCAGCAGTGTAAGGTCCTAAGGACCACAGTGCTCATCCCTCATGCTCAGGAGACTTAAAATCGTTCCCTTTAGGGCTCCTACTCTCCCAGAGCATACTGACTGAGAGTACACTTTTTTTGTCAACTACCCCATGAATGCAGACAGATGCACAGACATTGTGAAGGTCCAGAAGAAAAATTGCTCAGATTTGGTTGACAAAGGAATACAGATCTTGACAAAATAATACCCATCCAGAGGCACTTTCTTATTCCTTGACCATTCTTTGAACTAACTCTGAATTGTCCTAAAAATGCAGTAAACCTGCTATTTTTCTCTCGCCCAAGCCTTGCATGTCATGGCTATTCATTCAAACCACAGCATGTTTCTTCTGTCTGTTCTGTCACCTTGGCTGGGATCCACGTGACCTATATTTAGTCAAAGCATCACAAGGGTTTTTTTGTTTGTTTGCTTTGTTCTTTAACTCCATCAGCCTCTTCATCTGTTTTGCTGTAAGACCCCTCGAACACTTATGCAGACACAAGCAAAGGACTGGCAGAGTAAACTGTGCTGCTGGGTGAGTCATGAAAGGAGTCAGGGTTTGGAGCTCCTGCACTGTGCAGGCCCAGGGAGCTGAGCTGAGAACAGAATGTGCACAAAAAAGCCTAAGTGTCTCTCTGCATGTTCGAGTCTTGATAATGTGTAAGCAATATCTATGTAGTGTTGGTTTTAAAATAAAATTATTTAACAATAATACTATGGTTTTGATATGGAGGGCTTTATAAACAGCTGCAGAGCAAGTAGTTGTATGACAACTGAGCTCTGTAAGTGGAAGATAAGTAGAAGTAATTTTGTACTGATCACAACTTTTATTTTTAGAGTATTTTCTGGTTTTGCTTAGAACTACGTTATACTAAATGTACTTGCGAGGAAGCTGCCCCACAGGATTTTGTTCTTTCCATTAAAAAAAAAATGACTATTTTCTTTTTCCTGCTTTAATTATTCTTATATAGAACAGTTGAAACATCCCTTCCATTGGCGTGGGCTTAGATAGATTGGGGTGTCTTATTCCAGGTTGCGATACAAACCCAAATCACCTTTTCTGTGGTGATTTTTGTCTTCCCATTATGGATCATAGTAATGCATCTACACTGGTTAAAAAAACCCTGTACATAATTATTCACATAATTATACTGGTATAACTTGTCTAAGGTCTAAAATAGTCTGAGGAATCCGAGGAGTTGTCCAACAAAAACAGGAAACACAGATTGGGTGTTCAGATAATTTTTATATAGTGGTAGGTTAGCATAGGTCTGAAATTTGTGTGTGGCCTTTATGCATCTAAAAGAAGCGGAGCAGGGCATGGACTTTTTTTCTCATCTGTTTTATGCTGCAATTACTATAAATAATTTATACATGGGTACAAATAAAGTTCCAATTTTTAGTGGAGGCGGAAGGATTGTTTGGTAGTAACGGTGTCCCATAGTGCAGAACTTGACATGAGAGAGCTCTGGTTTTCTCTTTAAAAATAGAAATGTCTAAACTGTGCAAAGCAATCTGTCAGAAATAGCACATCTAAATATGAGATTTAATCTGAATTATCAAAGAACCTGTATTATCCTGAGCTGCCTAAAAGAGACTCTGCAGGCTAAAACAGATCAATGAGTGTTTACTTTCATGAAGTACATTTTGTTTGATTGGATTAATTTGAAATTCTAACTAATGACTGGAAATCAGGGTAACGGTTGGTCAATTAATACGGTAACACTGCAGTGACCTGTAACAAAGTAAAAAAAGAGCAGAGCTGCCACTAATTACCAAAGTGGCCATATCTTCTCTGCCCTGCAGAGTAACTCTGGCGTTAAGCCAGGCAATGCAGACTGGCAGTGCAGTCTGTCCAAAGCTGACCCAGTCTGCCTGAGAGTCTCTTCAGCTTGCAAATGCCTCCCCTCTCCAGGTGTTGAAACTGATAAGAGCACAGAAGGCCACAAAGGATTTCTCAGATTCACTGTCGGCCTGGTAAAGGCAGTAGGTCTGCTCAGAAAAATTGGCCAGGACAGCAGCTTGTCTTACGTTAGGATTTGGTGAAGGTTCATCTTGTCAGAATCTTGTTTCCACGCATGTAGACTTTGCAGTCTTGGATATTCATGGTGTTAAAGCTAGCTTTTTAGCTTTACTGACTCCTTTCAAGTACTTTAAAAAATGTACGGAAATGCGGGATGTTTTTATACAGATTCACATGACATCTTCTATTGTGTCTGTAGGGCATGAGTGTTCTTCAAATTCCATGTAATGCCAGCATCCGCCAGGGAAAATCCCAGGTACCTTATCAGTACTGCTTTGTAGCATTTACATTATATATATGATATATGTTGTAGTAGACAAGTAAATTAATGGTGACATGCAAAATTGCTGTGCAGAATTTTCTCTCTCATACACTGTTATGTGTTGAAAATTCCCTGTAGCTGCACTTGCAGACCATATTCAAAATAGCAGATTAACTTGTTTCTGCAGTTTAAAGTTGTCCGTATACAGCTCTTGTTTGAAATGGGCAGGATGAGTGTGTTCTTGTAGCTGTAATGCTCTAAGGGCAAGAGAGAAGCAAGATTTTTGGGGGGAAGAACTTCTTAGGCCAACTGATTTATCTGGGTGAAAACATCTTAGCCCTTCCAGACTGAAATGAAGGCACCAATGGCAGGGTCTCCAAGTACTGTCTGCTATAAATTTTGGAGTTTAACTTTTGTGAGGTGTTTCAGCCTCACAATCCACCACCCCATGCAGGAGAGAGGTCAAGAAGAAAAGTGCCAGTGGAAGCTTTGCCTTTTCCTGTTCTGGACAGGACACAAATGACTGGGTTTGAGGATGCTCAAAAGTTTTTCTTGTTGTTAGTAGTTGTGTCAAACCTGTGGGTATTTCAGTTGTCAATGTTGCTAGTTTGGAGTCACTTTGAGGATGATTTAATTGCATTGTCAAAGAAAATGTAATTTTGTAGCAACTATGCTGCTTCCTTAATTCCTTATAGAGGCATATTGTACTATAACAGCAACATGGGAAAAGTGAAGAAACTGAGCAAGGGCCCTTTAATTAAGCCACTGTGATCTTCTTGCTTTTGAATTATTCAAGAGGGAGCCTTGGGCTTGAGGCAAAGTTCCTTTTGGTGCATTTATTTCAGTGCTGGTAACAGTAGTAAAAGAAACAAAACATTTGGTGGAAAGTTGTTTGAATTGACTTAAAAGTACCTCTAATTTTCCAAAATAATAATCTCTCTGTTTGAGCTAGGTGATTTTTTTTTTAATATGCTCTTGATTACTGTGCTACCATGATGCTAGTATCTGCTGCCGTTTGATTAGTGTACTGTTGCATGCTGTATTTTACAAAAACTATTTAAGTGACATAAGGCCATTTGATACAAAGAAATAAACAGAGTGTATTAGATGGTACTGTCCCCTGAAGATCTGAATCTAAAAGTCAGAATATCATATTTAGCTCAAAGATTGGTCTTAAAGACAGAGAACATTTTGCATTTCTTAATAAAAGGAATTTTACAGTAGGTTTTTGTTTAAAAGATGTTGTTGCAACATCCTTAAATAGTATTGTAAGTAAAGTAGTCTTATGGGGTGGCTTTCAAAAGACTTATCTGCAGGATGCATGGCCCTGAGTATATTTTAAATAATTGATTTGTAAATATTTTTAATGAAATAACACAATGGGAAAAGCAATATTTTTCTGGGTGATAGTTTCAGTGGATTTCTTAGGTAGTTTTAGCTTTGCCTTGCTGCATTGCTTGGGCTGTACAGTCTCAAAGATTGTGCATCTGTGCAGATGAGTTTTGAATGCTTAGTTGTTCAAAACTATTTGAATGTTTTTATGTAGCAGCCTTCCTAATAACTTATACTAACTTGTGCAACTAAACAAGGTGATTCCAAGAGGTAAACTCCTTGACTCTACCAAGTTTGGCAAACTATTTTTTGAAGAGATGATGTAGACTAGACTGGAAGCTGTATGAAGTCAGCAGGCATAGGAATTGAGGGATTTTGTGTGGGGAGGCAAAGCGAGCTGGCACAGCTGAGTAGCATCCATTGCTACTAGGGGTAGCATCCATTGCTACTAATTGTCTGAACACCCAAAACAATCATATAAAGAAGATTTAACTGATTGGCAAGGACAGAGGGCTAAGTGCTCATTCTAAGGGAAGCCAGCTATATGTGGGGGCAATGCAGCTCTTGAGTTTGTCTTATTTAAAGTCTGTAAAGAAGATACTTGGAAGCCTGGTTGGATGGAAAACAGGGTTGTTTTTTTTGTCTTTTCCCTGAGGAGAGAACAAAACCCTTTGTTTTATTTGTGTGTTTGCTTCTGGGAGAAAGAGGATAGAAACTTGATTTTAAACACTAAATAGACTAGGAGTTTGTTTTATTGTTTTTGAGTTCCTGGTGACAAGGAAGAGCAAGACATTTTGGGTGATTTAAGCCAAAAAAGAGAACTGTGTGTTTTTGCCTGCCTTTCCCTTAGGGCAAAGCAAGCTTGAAGCTGGGTCAAGAAGGTCCTAATGAGCAATTGTATTTACTTTTTCTTTTTGTCATGCCTAGATTTCTTGAGGTGAACAGTAAGACCGACACTTGCTTTAGGTGAGGTTGCTCTAAATGAGATGAGAACTCTTTGCTAAAGAGATTAAAAAAAACAAGTCTGTTTATGAACTGTTCCCTTCTAATCAATTCATGTTGATCAGTCAACTATATTGTACTGTGTGTAACAAACCCCTGTATATGTATTTTATACGTTCACACACTCGCACAGGTAGATGTGCAACCATCATTGTCCTCAAACCACTATTTAAAATCAAAAGACTATAAGGTGATAATTAAAAACATGGCAGCACTGGGGGTGGAGGAGAGCTATAGGGTTTGTTTTTTTTCAAAAAAGCTTTGACTTCTGTGGTAGCATGTAATATTAACAAGCAAATGAAAAAAAAAAAGACTGAAGTTCAGGAGAGTATTAGTCAGCATGATTTATTAAGTCTTTTCATGTCTGGACAGAGGAATTGTGTCACAGTAGAAATATTTTTAATGGCTCAAAGCTAAAAAGTAGAAAATATGTTTTCCAGGCAGCACACAAAAATATTCAGTAGTTTAATTTTTCCCTTCTGTTTGCATTTAATTTCTTAGAAACCTATATAGAAAGTGAAGGGATTCCTGTACCTTAGCCTGATCAAGAAAGCTAGGGAGAGCTTGTGTATATCCCTTTAATGTAATTTTAAAGCTGCTCCTGAACATGACAAGTGTTTAAGTGAATTATGTTGATGGACAGGTTTCATTAATTAAAGTGATGTAATTTGGTGTCTTAAAGAGTTGTCCTTATTTTTCATTCTGGGCAGTGTAATTGGAGGTCAACACGTAGTCTACTTTACTTTGAAATTAACCACTGTGCTCTTTTTAAGAATGTGATGTCAATCTTCTTCACATTTGAATGTGTTAGTGAGCAAAGGAGGGGGTGTTGATTGCAATGTGTTGTCCTGGAAATGGTGTCTCATGTTCAGAGCCAAGGCACTTGGCCATGGATTTTCCAATGAAGAGTCCATCTGCCAGTTGCCAAAAGCACTGAGCTGCATGGTGGCAGCTTCAGGAAAAACTCTGAAATCTTCGTGCCAGAGCTCCTGGTTCTTGAATGTTGGCCTCCACTTCTGCCGTTTTGGGATGAGGAAGCTCTACCTACTGCTTAAGCAGTCTGTCAGGAACCTTTAAAAAAAAGTTCAAACAAATTGCAGAATAGTTGCAAATAATGTACCTCTGAATTCCAATTTTTTTTTTTTTTTTAGCTATTTTTTCCTCCTTGGGCCCACTTTTTGTCATAAGCAACTGGAGGAGGAGGGAGGGAGATGGGAGCTGCCCCCCCTCCTTCAGGTGCTCTCCCAGCGGCGGGCATGGCACCCCTCTGCCCACTTGGCCTGATTGAGTGATCAGTTAAAGCAGGACGAGTGTCTCTGACGCCTCCAGGACACTTTCCACTTTAAAAAATTAGGTTGGAGAGGCCTGTAATCTCCTACCAGATATTAATTCTTCCTGGGTGCGGGGAGCAAACTGCTGAGGTGAGGTAACTGGTGAGATAACTAGGCCATCCCCCACTAATCTCTATTGTCTTATGTGCCTACCACAATAACCTGATTAGTAATTTTCTTTAACACATGGACAGATAAAGATAACCTCTCTCTGAGGTTAATTTGGCAGCCATGCTGCAAGCAGGATTGTTTCTCGGCAGCCCTCTGTTGGTGTTGTGCAGAGTTTAAGGGAATTGGGCCTCCCTCTCTGCCTCCTCCCCACCTCCCGTTTGCATTTGAAGTCTACTTTCTTGTGGGACGCTAATGTATAGTTAATGATACTCACAAAAAGTCCTGTAGAACCATTTCATTTGGGGCTTTTTGACATGGCAGTAGTGTTTTCAGCTATCTTTGCTGGAAGAGCAAGCTGCAAGCTTTAACACTCATCGGTTTTACACTAGGCTCTTTGTAGATGCGACTGTACATCTGAAATTCAGTTTACAGCTGTCAGCAAACTCCCATTTAGACATTTTGCCAGCATCGTGGATTTGGCCCTTCAACCATCACAATCAATCCCTTCTATATGAAGCTTATGTTAAACTGGCTTTTGTCTTGCCTAAGGTACCAATGTTTGAAACAGATACATGTATTTGCATTTCTGGTTACCCGTACTTTGCTCTTAAGTCTTGTTTATTTTTAAAATAACTGCTCTGAGTTTTGTCCCTCAAAACTGGCTATATCATGAAAAATGTTGGTACAGAAAAGAGTTAACTAGGAGAAACAATTGGTCTTTGGCTACATGCAGGAGAGTGTTCTGTTGTGATCACCCCTTTGATAACCTTACTCTCCATGGATTGAGGTCACTACAGTATTAATTACCTTCCAAAGATTCAATTCCTTTTTATATTTCTGCTTTGGAAGGCATTGGTAAA
This sequence comes from Chauna torquata, assembly GCA_013399475.1. NCBI lineage: Eukaryota > Metazoa > Chordata > Aves > Anseriformes > Anhimidae > Chauna > Chauna torquata. Next base: position 218,458 of record VXAL01007189.1, on the reverse strand, counting down.
CGTATCATGAAAAGGCATCTATTTCAATGGACACATAGTAGATGCCTCTGCAAGTGCCAGTGGTTTTAAAGCTAACTTTGAAGTTGAAAAACTGAGCCCGGAGTTCCTGCCTCACTTCCAGAGATAGGTCTTTCATGATATGTAACTGAGAACAGGTAAATAATTATCTATGGCACAGATCCTTAGAATACTTGGCACAAAATGGTTTAATTATTTTGAGAGCTCTGTTTGAAAACAAAGCACTCATGCAGTGGTTGATTGGAGAACTAGAAAAGTGATTAGCCTCCCTCCATTTTCTTTTTTTCCCTTCAGATAATAAGGGTTTGCTGAACAGGTGGCTTGTACTTGGTTGTGGTGGTAGTGGTGGGGTTTGTTTGTTTGTTTTCCCCCTTAACTCTTCTGTCAAGGACGTATCCCTTTAACTGTAGAACGTGTTTGTTTCTGCAAGATTCCTTCATGGATAAGAATGGTAAGACTTACCTGATGTGTTGAAAAAACCTAAAGTGCAAAATTATTTTATCTGATTTAAAAGCAATGTAATAAGAGTTGGGAAGATCCATCATATACTTTAAACTATGTTCTTCTGTTCCGATTTTTTTTTTTGAGTATGCAAAGGAATTTCATATCAAAAACAATGATCAGCATTTGCAAATGCAAGTAGCTCTTTGTAAAAATATAACAAACTTTGTTTGGTTTTGCAATCAGAGATTGGCCAAGGCTTTGCTTTTTTCTACAAGTGGCATATTTTGAAATAAGCAAGCTCACTGTCAGAAGAAAAAAAATAAAAAATAGAAAGTAGCCAAAATTAGGGAGGAAGAAATGCTTCTGAATTTAGTTTGTAGCAAGAGAGGATATCTCTTGCTTTGTATCTTTGGGTTCTCATCTTGTGTTATGTGTTGTTCATCCTTGTTAGAAAGGAGGACTCATTCCTATCCCCCCAAGGAGTCATGATATTAAAACAAAATTAATGTATGATAAGATTGGGGCAAGAGGTCAGCCATAGAGATTGTCCTAGAATCTCCACAGTCTCTTAATCAGAAATAACAAACATTACATTCCATATGTATTCCTATGAGTTCAGGACCCAAGATTTCAGGAAAAAACTCCAATTACTACAGTGTGTGTAATAATTAACTATAGTTGTCCATTCCAAATTTTCATATGGAGACCGAAATTTTTTTGGCAAATAGAAGTGCTAATGAACCAACGAAGCAAGGATATAATGGAAAAATACTGTAGCATTCTACATGATTTGGACAGCTGTGGCTTTGATCCAAGGTTTGCTTATTTTCTTAATCAGAAGAGATTCCTGACCAGTTCCGTAGGCTTTGTATCTGGTGAAAGAGAAAAATAATTCAGAGCGTCACAAGGACGAGAGAATATGTGCAATGTGAACTGTGAGGCAACTACTGCGATGCAGCCCCTACAGTGACTGCAGTCTTGGTAGCGTAGACTTGGTGCTGTTTTGGGCATATGAAGAGGCCTTGAATGCTTGACGGAGTGGTGGCTGTGCTTCTGTTGCTGCCATTGGCAAGAAATGCGAGGAGGCCAAGAAAAGCTGTAGAGCTGCCTTTCCTTCAAGTTTCCGAGCAGTCAGGGCAGTGTAAACACCATCTGCAGCCCCTACAGGTGGTTAATCCCACCTATGTACAGGACGTATGTCAAATCCATTGATGCTAGATAATTCAATTTCTAGTAATTACCTACTAGAGACAATTTCCAGGAATAGAGTGTGCATAGAGGAGGTGGACAAAAAGCTCTCCACCACTTGAAATAGAGTGAATTGAAGAGAAAATAACACCTTTTGAGTCCCATCTTATTGGATATCTTCTGCTTGAATTAGCAAGGATATATTTTTGGTTCAGAGATACAGTATTTTATTTGTAATGGAAATACAATAAACTGTGGGTTAAATAATTTCCTTCAAACCTATCTTAAAGTAGCATATGTTTTAAGTATTAACATTTATGTAACTGATATGTTTTGTAAGACAATTGTACATTCAATAGCTAAAAGTTACAAGCATACTTTCTTAGAAGAAGAGGAAGAATTTTTCTGTAGGCTTTCTGGTGCCATCAGTTTCAAGACTTGGTTTCCCTGATAAAGGTACTACAAATAAGGAGTATGGCATGCATAAAGGAATAGGTTTCCATATGCTGAGATCTAGTGAAAGTAAAATGAGACTGGTTAGAAGTTGCTGGATTTATTCATTGGGAGTGAAGTTTAAAAGCTTGTTATGTTTAGTAATGCAGTTTGTTTGGTTATGCAGCTGGAAATCTGTTTTTTTGGATAGGAATGAAAAGTCATGCTTCAGGACAAAACATGAAAGCAAATTATTATTATGCCTACCGAGAGAAGTTTCAGCGCTTTACATAAAAATAAACAAGCTTCCCACACACATACATTTTAAAGCTGTATATGTGAATTGTAAATTGCTGCCAAGGAAAGTGCATGTTTTTATTTTAGTTGATATATTTTAATTGGATTTTAAGTGGCTCATGAATAAAACTGCTTTACATTTGTCTCTAACTTAGTGAGTATCCAAACATCTGAACTGTTTAATAATGAGATTAATGGATATTAATGAAGAATTGGTATAGAAACAACCTCTTCCACATTATTCCCTTTCTTTTCTACATGTATCACTGAGATTGAGTTTCTGATTTGAGAGTCATTCCCAGCTATTTTGTTGTCTTTTAGTATTTTTGTCCTCTTTTATTCTCTGTTTTCTACTGTTTTTCCAGAGATGCCCTGTTTTGTTCAGGCCGCACCTTGAATGCACTGGCTGCTTCGTATGTTTGTGTGGAGGCCTGGGGAGAGGGGAATAGAGAAGGGCGTCTACCCTGCTCACATACTCTGCCATGTATGCCAAGCATCCGGGTACAAAACCAACTCTCTTCTCTGCTGAGCAGAAGCAGTAGTTCCAGTAAGAAGGCACCCGCCAGTCCTAAGGAGGGCCTGCGAAGCATGTCTGACAACCATACAAAATCACATTGCAGGGGTGCAACTCTTTGCTATCAGTTGTTCGGGTCTAAGTTATTTAATCATGTAAAGGGTGGTTCCACAGCTTAATGGGCTGCTAGTTAAACAACTGTAAAGGTAGCCCTAGTAATATGTACAGACACTCCCCTTCTCCTTTAATTATCCAATTTTATCACGTTTCCCCATCTACGCTTCTACTCCACTTCTGAAGCGAGCTTTCTTACCCAGATGGCTCCATCCCATCCTTCACGCTGCTGCTCTGCATGAAAGGCAGATGCCTGAGTGGTACAGATGAGAGCTGCTGAACGTACACAGAGCTGATGCCTTGTTGTGAAGCAGACAGCTTTAGAAAATGGTTGCTGCTTGACAGCTAACTAGTAGCTTTGCTGTATGTTGCAGAGGTTGACGTTTAATGTAGAAGAATGGGAAAAATACCATTTGTAGGATTTTGCCCTTGCTCATCAATAATCTCATTGATGTTCCACTGAATAGTCAAAGAACAAGAGCTAGCAAATTCAGATTGCTGCATATTTATATTATTAATTCCTCCATTCTTGTGCTAAGAAACAACAGTGCACAGTTTCTCTGAAACTGAGAGAATGCAGAATTGGTTTTCACTTAATTGGCTCCTTTGAAACAAGCTCCTTTGGGAAGCAGGATGTTGTTAGTCCAGAGGCGCTGCAGAAAAACTGGCTAGCAATACACATAACACACATTCTAGCACAACTGTATGCTGGGGGTACGTCTGAGGTGTAATAATAGCTGAATAGCTTTCCAGAAGAAAAGAATTTACATGAATGCAGCTTTGTCAAGAAACCTGCGCTAGCACATAGTATTAGTTAGATACGTAAAAATTAATGTTGTCAAAATGTCTGGTGGAAATCCCATATCACAAAAACACAAGCTGACTTTCATTTGAAGTCTTTATTTTGATGGTTAAAAAGTCAAGTCCCTTAGGAATCTAGTAAAGAGTAGAAATAAGGATCACTGAGCAGGAAAAATATGGGATTGGGTTGACAAATTGAAATGTAGTCTGCAATGTATACAATAGTGCAATTTCCATTTCTTACCACCCATGAAAGTTTTAAATGCTGTCAAAAGTGTTAGCAATTGTGTTAAATGTTTGTAAGACTTTTTCCCTAAAGATAGTATCATATAAATGTAACAGAATGAAAATCATCTTCACCTTTAATTTGTTTCTGTTGTTGGAAAAGGTTCAAGTTTATAAATGACACAGTTCAGTGGGGTGTTAGTCTTGCGGTTGCTGTCTTATTGAAATTTTATCAAGATTATCATCACTGCTTAAATTCAGTTTAATATCATGGAGAAGTAGTTAAGACTATTTTCAAATAGTTGTGAAATGTAAGAAAGTGAATCATAGCACTCAGCTCCTCAAGACGATTGGTACCTGGAAGAAATTATGTCAGGACAGATATTCTGTTTAGAAAGAAAATAGTCAAGGAGAGTTCTTTACTGTACAGCAATTTCATACCAAGTGTTGTTGAATTGCTCAAGTTTGGCTTTTTATTTCCAAAAACAAGTGCAGTGTATGAAATGGTACTGCAGCCTTTCCCAAACACAGTCTATCCATGTGAATCTTTCACTTTTACTTCTATACTGAGCTAAGTTTTGATTCAGGAGAGCATTTGCAAACCTTTGTTTGTCCATTCCTGTTAGACATTTAACTATATATGTAAATAATTTGCTCAAAGCCTTTAATCCTCGGAGTTTGCAGAGGAGAGTGTAGTTAATGATGACGAGTTTGATACAGACAACTGAACACTTTAAGGATCAAGAATCCAAAGCACTCTTTTCAGTCCTTATGTCATCTAATTCCCATTTGCAGTTTTGATTTGCATTTCAGTCACTACATTTTTTCTTCTTTTTAGAATACTGCAAGAGGGAACCAACCAAGGCCATTATTTCATCAAATTGTACCTGTTATTGTTAAACGCAGTAGGCTTTAATGGTGCCTTTAGTTTTTCGTATTAGACAGAAAAATCAGTAAGGTGAAAATGCATATGTTAGGCCATTTTGTGAAGAGGATCATTTAGAAGATTGGCTTCTGATCTTGTAAGTAGAGTTGTTAAGAAGTACATGTTTCTTCTCTTGTCCGCGTCAAAGCATGGAAAACATGATGAAAACAACAAATCCCCGCATGAGGGGAAAGCCTTACCAGATTGCTAGGGAACACTTAAGTAATGAGGTAGGTCTGCTTGACACCAGCAAACAGTAGCAATTTGCCTCAATTTTCACAAATTCCCTCTTCCTTGAAATGTGTGAAATTAACTAGGAACTCACATGTCAAGCAATTGGACATTCCACTGCACTTGCAAATGATCATTTAAAATATCTATTCAAAATTTACAGAAGGTTCTGAAAGTAGCTTTCCAGGAATAGTAACTTTCTGTGACTACTTTCTGTACTTTCTGTGAATTTGTTCATTGATTTTGTGGATTAATAGCTGATTCTGCTCCCATTCCTTTTGTGTTATCACAGTCTTACCTCATCGGTGTTCCCCTAAAGTCTTTTATCACAGTACCTCAGGGATCAGCTCATCCTCGGCCCACTGCAGTTATGAGCTGCGAAGCCAGGGGCAAACCTGTGCCCAGAAAGCTGGGGAGAGCAACAGGTAGGCGAGTGGCTCCAGGTGTTGGGAAAGCTGCCTCAAAGCTTGCACTGAGCAAAAGTCCCTTGTACAAAGTACACGGGTGGTCCTAGCAGAAAAAAACATCTTCCAAACTGCTGTTAAAACGCATCTTATTCCTCTGAACTGTCCATCCCTTAACTTTATTCTGGAAAATAAAGCTAAGCAAAGCACTAGGTTGAGTTTTACAAATACACCGGTGTTGTTTCAGTAAGATTGTCAGCTTTTCCTGGTCAGGCAGATGGCTCCTTGAAGTTCGCATTCATAGGAATAAGATGATGTATGTATTAAAAAACAAAACAACACAAAACACTTCCCCAAATAATCACAAGGTCTAGTTCATCTGCATGGAGATAAAATTTTTCTGAAAGTAACTTTGACTCGGGAAGACATCTCAAACTGAGTTTTGTTCTTTGAACCTGTTGCAGTGCTGTACTGCAGAGGATGAGGCTGGTACCTGGTCCAGTTGCACGTTCAGTGATCTGTTGGTTAAAAGTAATTTCTCCTTGTTGGTTAAGGAAATAAGCCATCTTTTAAGTCTTACGCTAATACTACAGGGCTTTAAAATCACTTAACAAGCCTGGCATTTGCTGGCTGGTAGTGCATTTTGCATATTATCAATAGCGTTCCTTTGTGTCCCATGGGAAAAAGAGATCCTTTTATTCTCTGTGGTGCATTCATACAGGCGTTCTGCCCAAGATGATTGCAAGTGGAAACACTTTCTGTCTTTTGAAATCTGAATTCCAACAAGCCAGCTGTTTTGGTGAAGGTTGCAGTATATATTTAGCCAAAAAGGTTTTGCAAAACCTACCTGGATTTTAGCAGATGAGTCAGTTGTGAGTATTCATTGTAATTTTACATAGTCCTTAATATTCAAACACATCCAAAAAATGCTGTTTGATTTCTTCTGATGGTTAAATTGTGATTTCTGTTAACACTGGTCTGACCTGATGTGCTCTGTTTCCTACTCAATTGAGGGTGAATTTGGACAGAGGAGCTGGCAAGGCTATGGTGTTTACATAATGCCTTTTTTTCTGTGGACCCTGAATGTGGATGGAAACAGTCTCTAATCTTCTTAGTGATCTAAGCAAAGATTGAATGGTATGGGTCAAGCTGGTTTTCGGATAGGCTTAGTAAAAAAAAAAAAAAAAAAAAGACAAAAAATCCCAGCTCTTCACAGTGATTACAAAAAGAAATACTACAAACCAAACTAGTTAACAATTCAGTAGTTGGTAATATTTTTGATATTCCAGCCGTTTGTAAAGACCACATAATTTGTTTTCAGCCGTACTGTGTGAGACTTCTTGGAGGCAGAACAAACAGCCCTTGTATTAAGCTCTGGACACTGTTCGCGTTCATTCCCCTTAGGATAGTTTTAAGTTGTATCATGAGGGATGAAAAGGCAAGTTGCAAAATAAGCAGCGTACAGAGGCTTCCTTTCCTTGACAAACTTTGAATGGCTGGAAAAGACTGCAGACCTGACCTAAATCCTTCTTGCACCAAGACTGCTATGACGTGGTGAGAGGAGGAGGAGGAGCTCATTAGGTGGCTGTGCTTTCATAACTCAATTATTAAAACATTCTGACTGATTTTTGTGGTGTATTTCAGAAAAATAGCTTTCTCAAATACTACTGCTATCAAAGATGTGATTTAAGAAAAAAAAAAAGTGGATAACTATCCTGAACTCAAGCTAGAATTGACGTTTCACACTTGATATGCCTTGACTGCCTAAATTTTTTTTTGTGAACAACATGCAAGTGTAATAGATTCCACTGAAGAAAAAAAAATCAGTCCGTCTTATTTGCATTTTCCTTTATCTTCAGGCTTACCTTCCCCTATCTAAAAAATTATGCTAAGTCATTTAATGTTACCACAAGGGTTTTTTTTGGTATGTAATGCATCTTCACATGATCCAAGATCACTCAGAGACTTATTTTTCACAACATTAAAGTTAGTAGGAGCTGCTGGCCCTCTTTTAATATCTGCATTCTAATGTTTACAAACCATATGGTTAACTTCTTATGTGGTTATGTTTCTGTTAGCTTTTGCAGCAGGCATTTTTTTGCTTTACTTCATGTTCAATAATAGAATAAAGATTATATCCATCTCCTGCTTAAACTTGCTACTGCTGCATTTCATTAACTTTCTGAATATTTGATGCAAATTGTTTCTAATTAGCATGCTTCTAAATAAAGAAAAAAGGCATTCTTAAAAACCTGTGTGCAATCTGAATAAATAAAATTTTATTCTCTGCTCTGAAGACCTGTACCATTTTAGGACCTTTTTGAAATTGCTGTTATTATCCTATTATAGCTATTATTATTCCTGTAAGTGGTGTATTGTAGAATGAAACCCTTTTTATTTGTGCTATAGTTAATAACGAGAAATAGCTTACCAAAAACATAATAAGGCAGATAAGGACGTGATTAGTTATTGAGAGAAAAGAACACAAATTAATCATACTCTGAATTTGGTCTGTTTTAATGTAGTATAATTCTGACTTTCCATTAAGTCAAGGGAAATATTTATCAGCTTCTCTCTTTGTGGTATGTGTTGTCACTGTAGCACATGTTAGAGACATCTGTTTTTACTCCCTTTACCTGCAAAGAAGAAGATATGATTTGCTTAGAAAAAAAAAAAAAAATTGTTAACTTTGCCACTATGATTACCCAGAAATAAATGTGAAGAGTGTAAGAAAATTTTGGCTGTCATCATAAAGCAGTATAAAATTTGAAAGTGATGAATCAGGGGCAGTTTTCTGAATGTCGGCCTTACTTTTCTTATATCCAAGGAGAGCATATAGGAGGGAAGGAAAAAAAAAATATATATATTTCCATATATATACGTGTGTGTATATATATATATATACATATATCCTTTTTTAGGGCTAAAAGGATTTAAATATACTTACACACACGGTTACAATAATCAGAGTAGGATATTGCAGGAGTCCAGATGGTGCTTGTGAAATTTTATCGAGGAAGCTGATCAAATCTGACCATTGGACTCTGTATCATTATACTAATTGGAAGAAATCAAAAATAAGGAAGAGGCCGTGGCCCTAGAAAGCAATTTGTCAGCGAGGTTAAGCCAATCTAAATCTGACTGCAACCAAAAGGCGCTGTTCAGCCCATCCTCCCTTCCCCTCTCTCCCCATTTTGGCAGCATGTTCCCGTTGCTCCTTTTTTCCTGCAATACCGCGCGTGCGTCCAAGCCATGAAGAAAAATTGTCTCCTGCCCCGCTTCCTTTGCTGTGTTAATTTTTTGCCTGGGTGAGGAATCCTTTCTGCGTTAGGGCACAAACTTGGGTGCCAGCATAAAGGCATCAGCGGGAGCCTATGGCCAGAGGCCTCGGGACCACACCTTGTAGTGGCTGCATGGATTTAACTCGGATCGAAAACAATGCAGCCTGAGCTTTACTGGTATTGTGCCCTTTGTAACCACAGTGTTCGCTGTAATACAGGAGAGATTTAGACAAATATGCCACTAGGCTAATTAAGGGCTCTTCTCCTAAAAAGGCTTTTGTTTCAAGCCCTACTTCTGGAGATCTTCTCAATGTAGCCACCTATTTCCTCAGGTTTCGGCTTGTTCATAATTTTAGCTCTGGCTGTTATGAAAGCGCAGTAACAAGGCAAATTTTAAAGCCTTGGTTAAGATTTTGTTTTATTTTAATGTATACACCAGTATGATACATGATACGGGTATTTTAGTTCTGGCATTGGGGATTTTTGGATTTATCACTTTAGCAAATTAATTATAGACATTATTTTGTTGTTCTCTCTGTTTCCAGCAAAGATTTCTGTGAAGAATACTTACAAGAGATGGGTATGACTTAGGGGATGTTGTAAGAAAAAGATTACAACCACTAGCATCAGTGCTGAGCTATTCCATAGTAGACGTCTTCATAAAGCTGGAAGTTGTGAACGATTATTAGTGATTTGAGTAGTCTGTTGGAGTTTTGCAGGGTTAGTATGTATGTAAACATGTGTCAGTATTTCTTTAAATCAGCAGGGTCTGTGTCTGGAAACATTCATGAATGTCTGATGTGAAGCAATAAGCCAGCGCTTTCACAGCTCTTGCTGATTCTAAAATCTAGGTACCATTTGAATAAATTAAATCAGAGATTCAGATTGACCATTACATTTAACTTTTTGTCCTTTCATAAACTAGTAGGAATACAGTTCTCAGCCACATTCGTAGGAAGGTAAATAACACTTACAGTGTTAAAACAGGTTTGAATTAAGTACATTTTTCCAAAATTTGATGCTGCAAGATTGCTTTTTTCCCCTTCACAACTATGTTGTTTATTTTTTTTAATGAAAAGGCAATGTCTTGGTTTTCTACTTTTCCAGGTTGTGGTCAACCAGTCTCCTTACTGAGAGTTCCTTATAGAACTCTTCTCATAAAATAAATGGGAGCAGAAGAATTAGAAAATACACCCCAAATTCCACCTAAGCTTAAATGTCATTTGTGGATTTTTGCGCCCTAAATATCCCATTGCGTTCCCTTTCATGTTATCTCATGCTCTGTAGCAATAATTAAAGCAATGGGGCATTGTTTGTAATTGCTATTTATTTTTCTCTCTAGCTGTGTGCTGCCCACCTGCCAACCCGATCAGAGGCAGCGAACCACTATCAAGCAGTATGTCGGGCTCTGTTCGCTGAAACAATGGAACTGTACACTTTCTTGGCCAAAATTAAAAGTGCAAAAGAGGTAAGCTTTTGAATTCATTATAACATGAAATGGGCTTACAAAATTGCTTCAGTACCCAGCCAGCGGTGGATGTTAGGTGCTTGTGGAAATTATCTGTAGTGTTCAGGAAGAGTATTTCTACAGATGAGTTGTGGCTTTTTTGTTTTTGTTTTTTTGTTTGTTTTTCCTTTGGCCTGTAACCATTTACAGATGTCTCATAGAAATTGTTATTGTTACTAGTCTATTTGGAAGGGAAACAGAAAATTTTCTTGGAATGTTACATAATACTCTTCCAGCATGCATGCATGCAATGTATTTGAGTCTGAAAACTTCTCTGGTCTTGTGAAGTGTCAGAGCTTTCCCTGTCTTTCCTCAGCTCCTTCTCATGCCTTGTCTTTGGCTGAGAATTATCTGAGATTCTTCTTGCTCATATTTTGTCCTCAGTCAGCAACTTTCCTTACCTTTGATGTGTGATTGGCTTGTTTGTCTGTCACATAGGCTTCACAGCAGAGCCAGCTTAAAATAAATACATAAATAAATAATTCCACCTGTAGGTCACGATGCCTGTGTTCACTGCCTGCTTGGTTGTTACCGTTGACTGAAAGGCCATCCTATGAACCACTTCAATTAAATGATCTGGCTGAAGAATAGCTTTGAGGGTGGGTGGATTATTTTTAATGAAGATAGTTTCAGTGATCTGGTCTGCAGAATAGCTCCGTAAGCAACTATATTAACACAGTGTGGGTGTTGGTTACATTGGAAAACCAGTGGGTGAAGGGAAGGGCAGGAAGGGAAAGATAGTTCTTAAGGCTGGTTTCTTCACCAAAGCCAACCTGTCAAGTAACAACACTTTCATAATTTTTCTTTTTAATAAAAACCTGAAGGATTTTCTTTTCTTCTCCAAGGTCCAAAGTGCCTTTTGAAAAGCAGTGGAAGATTTTACAGGCTGATATAACAATTTTGCTGCTTAAAGTGGCAGAGCTGTTCCACTCATGCACACGTGCTCCCACTGCTTTGCTTCCTCTGATTCTGGAAAACAAACAGAGCAAATTAAAAAAAAACAAAAAAAAAACAAAGAGGAGTCATTCCTTGTCAGGTTAATGAGCTGAATCAGCTCATTGTCGGGTCAGATGGGCCCCAGAGCCGCACAAGAGAGTTCTGTTGCCACACTGGTGGAAGATGCAAGCCAGCTGGAGGTATAAGAGGCTGGTGCTATCTTTCTTCCTGTTCAGAAACCTTGTTGAGATGCATCCGTCCAAGTGGGAGAATCCTTCATAGATGGTTTCCTGTTGCACAGGGTCAAGTTTCATTTCCATTTTTCCTCTGGTCATACTCAAACTAAAAGCGGTTTTTAAACTGAAGCAGTATCGTACACAGATAATTTTGACAGTATCAGCATGGCTAAAGAGCCACTTGTTTTCTGAAGTGCCTGTATTACGGTTCATCTGCATCCAATGCAGCTGGTACAGAGAGCAGACAGAATGCAGTGTCTCAGTGCTAAAGACGTATGCTGAACCTTGACATTATTAATTTCACATCTTGGCATTTGACTGCTCCTTAGTGTTCCAGCCACAGGATAATTGAAGGATTTGTGCTATAAACACCTCAGCTAACAGCTAGTGCAAAGTCTGTGCTGAGGGTCAAAGATAAGACCCTTTGGAGTTCTTGTTTCTGCTTAGAGAGGAAGTACATTTCCAGTAGTCCATAAACATTTTGACTACAGTAAGCAGTAATAAGGTGTCTGTATTGCCAATGTTGAAGTAAAATATTGCATTTTATAATTATTTAAATTGTCTTTAAAACATTTTTTCAATTTATTAAAATAAGTACAAAGGTGTTTTGAATTTTTAGATTATTTATCATCTTGTGATTGGACAAAAAATCTGATAACACCATAGGGCATGCTATGAGTTAATCTCAAATGAAGGGAATCATTTGCCTCTCAAAGGCTATTAGGGATTGTTTCAGAGCACATTTAGGTCAAAGGAAGTAATCCTTGTAGATGGAATTCTAGCCCTACTGAAATCAAGGAGACTTTTATCACTGCATTTATCCGAAGCCAGTAGTTTGATCATTTGATTTCATCTTGCCCTGGATCAGTCCACCAGCAGGTATATGAGAAGCGACCAAGAAAATTATCGTACAGGCAGCTTCTGGAATATAAATTGGTTTTATGATGTGCTTGATCCTTGCTTATAGCTTTTATGCAACTATAGAATCGGAAACAATATAATTCTTGAAAATAATATAGCATACAGAGGAAAAATAGGTGTGAAGCAAATACAAGATGGAATGCTGTAAATCTTATTATACCACTTTAAAATGAGCTCTATAGTTTATACTTAAGGCAAGTATGAATTATGTGATCATGCTAGGTTTGTGCCAGTGAAAACTGTGGTATTGTTTATGTGCTCTTCTCTTTTTCAAATACATAGAAGAATTAGTTCATGAGGAATACGGTTAAATAAAATTCAAGTCAATAAATTCCTTTTTCTTTTCCTTTTTTATTGTCATATGAGTATGGGTATAAAGGAGAGAAACTCCTAATACTTTAGTAAGGATATTTTATTGTCATCAATTTGTGGTGATTGCAATGGCAGAGAATTAAGGAAAAAACAAGTCATACATATCAGCTCCAATTAAAAACACATACTGTGTAATGTTGTGTCTGTGACACTAAAGATACCAGGAGTTTTAAACTATTAGTTTATTTTGAAAACTGAGAAGGTAATTTGGAGAGCTTCCTTTAGAATCCCTCAGACCTAGACAGAGTTGTGGCAATGAGATCAAAATGAAAGTATAAACTCTAAAGAGGGGGTAAAATCCTCTAAAATGGCTTAAAATAACCTTCCTATGAATAAAAAATACTTTGAAATTCCTTGGGCTCCTTTTAGGGCCACGATGTTGTGTCTGGGTATCTGTCTCCCAGGTATGCGAGGCTCATGCTTTTTGCTTGGTAGGTGCTTGAACAGCCAACGCCACTGTGGAGAAGAGGGAGAATTCTGATCTGCAGAAATTCACTCACCAGGGGTGGACCTAATCTGGTCTTATGCTGCGGCCCAGGACAGGTTTAGCAGGAAAGTACATATTGAAAGAGGCAGAAAAAAATACTGCTGTGGTGCTGTTTTCGATTTGGATCTAGAAAAACTTGTCAGGTTTTTTAAAGTTACTGGAATTTAAGAGGGATGGCAGGAGGCAGGAGGTATGGGCCCATAGGACTGTGGTACATTTAGTTACTAACATATCTACTGAGCAGTCACGTGCTCTCCAGTCTATCATGTGAACATCACTGTCAACAAATGGAGCGTAGTTTCAGAAAGGGCTTTACTGGCGTGCATTTGAGTGAGTGCATTACTCAGAAATGATGAAGCAATGAGTGAGCTGTTAAGGTCATCTCGATGGATGTCAAATAAAATGTTTCAGGCACTTTGTCACATACTTGGTGCCATGTGGATTTCATTTCCAGTCTGATTCTCTGTGTATAAGAGGTCAGCAGTAGAGATGACTTGCAGACAGGGGGACGACAATTCCATTCTTAAAGAGAATGAAATGTTAAGTCTAGTAGTTGCACAGGGCAGGACTCAAGTCAGAGATGAGAAAGGTATGATATTACTATTGTAATAATAATAATAAAAAAAATTCGAAAAAGAATAACAACAGCAGTAAAAATACATATTTCTTTGGAATAGCAGCAGCAACACCAGAGTAGGACTGAAATTTAGTTAGCTAATCTGACCTAACTTTGCATCTTTTTGCAAGGTGAAGGTTTTGTAGCAAGTGTACTGGGGTGTCTTTTCAGCTTGCTGGCAGCATCTGTGTGCTGCTCAGGCTCTGTGAAAGGTCTTGCTGCAGATCCACCCTGTGTACCATCTGCTGCCATCCAGAAGTGGTCTTTTGATGGGCCAGGACCTCCTAACTCCATGTCCTACTGTTCAAACATTTACAGCTGGTTGCAGAAATAGGGTACAGCTTGTTTCTCATCTCAGACAGTGAGCTTTTAAAATTACAATAAGAAATTTCCACAAAAAGAGGATGTTTCCTTTTGTTTTTGATCGTGTGTGTGGAGAAAAAATGGACAAGGTGGAGGAAATTTGTGTATGAGGCAAAGCTAGTTTGAGTATCTGCTAAAATGAACCTCAGCTGAAAGAAAAGATTCATCTTTTCCAGGATCATCGAAAAGTCATTGACATCACCTTTGTTGGCACCTAGCCATAGACAGAACTGTAGGCACAAATGAGCAATGTCCACAAGATAAAAAAAATATTCCTGTTGTGGAGTATCTGAAAAGGTCTCACACATTGCTCAGAGACGGCAGCAAGTGTGACTGAGAAACAGGGAAAGACTGTGTAAGCACAGGAATGCAGAAATTGCTGTTCTGGACTGGACTGCGGATCTGTCTGGTTTGCTGTCCACTTTGTCAACATGCCTTATTGGGGGGTTATCTATCCTGGTCCTCCTTCAACAGCCTGTTGCTGCCCAGGCTCACCTCCCACGGAAGTGGATGCTCCACGCTGCTTACTGCCTGAGTGAGTAGGCAGCATGCCCTTGCTGCAAAGGCAAGGTGTCCTGGGCTGCATTAGGCAAAGCATCGCCAGCAGGTCAGGAGAGGTGATCCTTCCCCTTGATTCAGCTCTGGTGAGGCCACGCCTGGAGCGCTGTGTCCAGTTCTGGGCTCCCCAGTACAAGAGAGGCGTGGACACACTGGAGAGAGTCCAACAGAGGGCCATGAAGATGGTAAAGGGCCTGAAGCCCCTCTGCTCTGAGAAGAGGCCAAGAGAGCTGGGACTGCTCAGCCTGGAGAAGAGGAGGCTCAGGGGGATCTCATCAATGTCTATAAACGCCTGAAGGGAGGGGGCAGAGAGGAAGGAGCCAGGCTCTTTTCAGTGGTGCCCAGTGCCAGGACAAGAGGCAGTGGGCACAAACTGGAGCGCAGGAGGCTCCCTCTGAGCACCAGGAAGCACTGCTGTGCTGTGCGGGTGGCGGAGCACTGGCACAGGTTGCCCAGAGTGGTTGTGGAGTCTCCTCCTTGGAGATCTTCAAAAGCCGCCTGGACATGGTCCTAGGCACCCTGCTGTTGGTGGCCCTGCTGGAGCAGGGGTTTGGACCAGGTGACCTCCAGAGGTCCCTTCCCACCTCAGCCATTCTGTGATCTTGCGAGTGGTACCCGTAAATTGTGATGTCAGCCTGTAGCAGAGCTAAGGATTCGTGAGTGGGCTGCGAGTGATAAACTCACGACTGGCACAGCTGGTCGTAAAAGACAGCATGTGATGCTGGTTGGCACAAGATACATGAAGTGTCTTGTAGGCAGATGTCTTCATCTGCCACCATCGGTTTGACATATCTCAAAAATTTGTTGAAATGGACGTACATCCTAAGGCAACAAGATTAGTATTCCTTCGAAACTAATAAAAAATTTTGTATAGTTTTATAATTGCCTGCATCTTCAATTGCAGTGGAAGTCCACATTCATCAAAAACTTGTCCATAATGTTATTATCCATAGAATGCCTTTTAATTGACTAAGTTTTTGGTAGAATACAGAAAAAGCCCCCAATCTGTCATTTTTGTACTGTTCTTTTAAACCATGCCCCCTATGATTTCTGTCCTGTCTATTGTAAAAGCTTAATTCTTTCAGTCTGTCTGGATATATTTCAACCTGACCTGTATGAAAACATAAACCTGCAAAGTCTAATTAAACACATAAATAGAAAAGAAATTGTTTTTTCCCTAGCTTCATGCCATGTAAAGACTCAGCTGGAAAACAGTTAATTAAAAAAGTAGATTTTTACTTTCTATTTAACACGTCTATACTGGTGTATTATTTGTACAAAATATGGTTATACAGGTAGTTAGTTAATAGATACCTAAATGATGTTAATGGATAACTTATTTTGGAAATACAGTCACTAAGTTACTCTTAATAGTCTCGTGACCGTAAAAGCTGTTAAATACATCGCTGCTTGGATTTTCAGAAAGCACAGCTGGAGAAACTGATTCACAAACTGTTCTGCTTACAGCCTTGCATCTGCTCACACTTCCAGGCTTCCAGTGACTCCACTTTCCCACTGTGTTATCATCAGGCTTGCAACCCCATCACAGTTTGTTTCATCCCTCAACTCAGGAGCCATTGCAACCTTTTTAAGGAGGGAAAAGGGTGGGTTTTTTGTTTGTTTTGTTTGTGTGTGTGTGTGTTGCAGGCACTGTAACTCAGTGTGTTCCATGTGTTTGGTTGCGTTTGTTTGTTTGTGTGAGCAGCATGGTGACTACTGCCCTTTCCAGAGCTGAGCAAAGTGCATCGAGCCACACCGCTATTTATGAAGAACTTTGCCTGATGATCAGTGATATTTTTAAAATGACATGAAGAATGAGGAAGTTTTTCAGGGACTGACTCAACTGATCATATTCCCTTCAACAACTCTCGCTTGAGTTGAAGGGGTTTGGGGATCTTCAAAGAACTGGAGTAATGCTACTGGCCAAGCCCTTGGAATTTAAACCTAGGATGGATAGTTGAATACATAAAAGCAGTTTTTCCCCTATATTCAGGTTACTTATTTTTAAATTGACACCAAAGGTGCAAGGATATTTTATTAGCTTCCCAGATAGCAGTGTGAGAATCGCTTGCATCGTGGCCAAATGATCAAGAATGTGAACTGGGAACTGCGATAGGTTTTGTTCTGAAACTGGCGAAAGACAAAGTGAAGATCTGGATTCCCGAGAATACTGTCTTCATTAAAATGTTGCATTTTAGGGAGCATTTTGTGGAAGCGAGCCCTTGACGCTGTGCTGACAAGTGTCTTATATAACCTCCCATCTGTCGCTGGGCGCAGGAGAACGCGTCCCAAATGTGGGACAAATGAGGGACACGTGGCAACAGCAAATCAGCTGCCTGCTTTTAATAGTGCTGGAGGAAAAGTGAAGAAATTCAAGATTTCTATTACTAGCATTTGTCACAAAATGCAGTTGAAGAAAAAATGGCCAAGCGCCGTAATGGTTTAAAAAAGCCAGAGCTGTTGAAACGTTTGCTTCCTACACATCTAACCTTTATTTCGTGAACGTATGCCCAGGCGGTAATAGATGAATCAGATCTGTGGTATGGGTTTGAGGTTCTGGGATCATTTAGAAAAACCCTTTTAAGATGTTTTTGCTTTCTGAAAAGGAAACCCATTTAGCCTATGTATTTATTATACTGTAATAGCTTTCCTTAATCCATTGTCCCAAGGGTACTTACAAATGGATACAGCAGCTGAGGTTACTCATAGGTTTTGGATCACAGCTATGTTATGACAAACAGTCCGTTTTATTGTAAATGTTTTGGTTTCCATAATTTACAACTGCAACAGATTCTGAAACCCGCTGATACTGGCTGGGGGTGCTCGAGGGAAATGACAATATTTCATTTAGTCCAGAAGTTTAAATGTAAGCATTTGTCACCATGAATTTATTCCTTTCTAAGCAGCACCTGACAGATGGAGAAGAGTTAAAGAATCCTTCCTAATTCATGGCTGCACGGACAGAGTACTTTGTTTCTTTTTCTCCCCAGTCTTCCAAAGCTTTCTCAATTTTATAGTGATGGAAATTACCTTCCATAGTGAGCTGCATTTAGGGGTCTGAGCCAGTTGTGGGGTGCGGGGAAGTATCCCTACAAAAAAGTGAGTATTCTTCCTGCAGATTTTCCTCCCTAAACAGCTCCCTGTCAGGTGGAGTGGGTGTCTGTGCCAGTATGCAGGAAGCAGCCGGAGCACCCGGCTGGATGGGGAGGAGCAGAACCCCAGCTTTGGCAGTAGCCTGTGCTTATGTCAGCTCGTTTGTATCATAAAACTGCAGTTTGAGAGACTTACCTTGTGGCTGGTAGGCTGGGCTTTCACAGCTCTCCAGTGTGTGGTAGCCAGCATCACCTACACTTGTGCTTTCTAAAGTAGAAACTCCCCCTCTAGCTATGTTCCAGAGAAACTAATTAGATGGTTGGCTTATTTGGAAGGTCTTTCAGCTGTTCAGTTGTGGGTTTTCCCCCCCCTTCTTATTTTTTGCTGTTAAGAAAAATAGGTTGTAGTCTTTTTAGCTTCATGGAATATTTATGTCAGTCAAAGGCATCAGCCTTTGGGCATAAACCAGCCCTGTTAAGTGTATGGTAGGGAACATAGTTGCCGAAAGGGGTAATTGCTGCAGATCTTGTTGAACAGTCAAAGTAAAGGTTAAGCAGCTGGAACATGTTAATTTTTTAAAAATGAATACATACCTTCCAGTATGGAAAGGAGGAGTAAATCTGGCAGTTGTGAGCTCAGTTACTGAAGATAACTTTTTGATTACAAAGAGGAAAAGGAGAAAGTATTAGAACGATTGTATATTTTGCAATTTATTAGTAAATGTTAGCCATTCACACAAAAGCAAGTAATTCATGCTTCATAGATACCATCTTTGAAATGGTTACTGCAACTTTGAAAATGATACGGAAAAGAAGAAACCATGGATGGCAAAATATGCATCAATGAGGCCTTCATGTTCCTTGTTCTTTCAGTTTTTCTTTTTTTTCCCCTTGGAAAAGGATTATGGCCTGTAATTGTTAGACTGACTGCTGCCTGCAGCAGCAGAACCAACACAAGTCTCCATATAAACATTCTTTCCCAGCTGGGCATCCTGCGGCGATACTGTGAGTCATGCCAAAATGTTCCCACATTGTGCGATGATATATTTACTTCCATAGCATAGGTGATTTATGGCTTTTTTAGAGTCTTCCTTTAAATTATGTATTATTTTTTGTAGGACAGCGGTAGTATTTCTTCGCTGATGTGAAAGCAAATGTGTAACTTACTTAAATAAGACAATAAATAATCCATCTGCTGTTTTTTCAAAACCTCTGTGGTGGCTGACTCACATGTGCTGTCTCTGCAGTCAGGTTTGGTAGATACTTACACTCTGTTACATGTGCAAGTTGAGCACTCTTCCAGTGCTTGCATTTCTTCTGTTGAAATGGTTACAGGTTTGGAACTACTTGCAGGAAGAAATGTTTTATGAACTATGCTTATTTTTAAGGTTTCTGGGAAGCTCAAAGGCTAAATCGAGACTCATTGTTCAGTTCCATTAAAGGAAGAGCTTTAGTGCTCAAAAGTGAGACATTTTTAATACATAAATATATGCATCTCTATCAGACCTCTGGCCTGTGGGTTTAGTCTCAATATAATGAAGTTGTTAGCAGAAGATTTAACTATTCTTTTTAATACATTAATAAGTAACAAGAAAACAGATCAAATTAAACATCGTTAAGATTTCCTGGAAAAGCAGCCTCTGTAAAAGTGGAATGGAGTACTGAGAATGTATTTGTACTGCTGATTCCAGAATATTTCAATAGAGAAGTAAAATAAAAAGTAGCATTTTGAATATGCAATTCTTTGTGTCTAAGATCATTTCTCTAAAGCCACTCAAACCAGTCATTTGCATCTTTTGCTTGCATTTGTCTGTGTGCAAGCTTGTCTGTTCTTTAGTCTACTGTAGCTTTTGATCATTTTTCATATTCTTGTTAGTATGAAAGCTTTGTTTTCCCCCTTTGCAAGCAATCTTTTCCATATTTGCATCATCTAATCTTGTTCACAAATAAGAGTTTTTACTTCTGAAAGGTCTGTTTCTCTTCCTTACTTACAAATTTTGGAATCTGAGTAATAAAATCATATAACTGTATTATACAGACTGCTTAATTTCAATATAAATGCAAGCCTGTCACTGTTCTGTTTAAAGGATTTCACATAGTTTATTTCCTCTTGCAACTAACTTTCTGGGAATTTCTCCTTTTACAAAAATGAGCTGTCTTGCATTTGGCAAGTAATAGTAATTTTGTTATGAATGGATCCTTACCAAGTCAGTAACTTTTTCTACGTTGGAGTTTAACAAACTTGCTAGTATTTTTTTTCCTGTGCGTAGCTCAGTTTTAGGAATATTAAAATTTCTGTGTATAGTTTTTTTCTGTTATGCTGTTTTCTGAAGTATTCTCATACTCAAAACTTCAGATTTTTTGCAGCATTGAAGGTCCACTTTCCAATTAAGAGAAATATTCAAGTAGTATTTCAAATTATTTTACAGTACTACTATTCAAGTCATAAAATAGGCAGCAGAATACCCAAACAACATAATTCAAAAGCTGTCAAAAAATAAGCTTCTGCTTTACTTTAAAGTAATGCCACCATTCAGTTTATTCACTAATTTTCTTTTCATTGGCAGAATCTGAAGAAGATTCAAGAAATGGACAAAGAGGCAAGTGATGAATCCAGCACAGATCTTGATGACTTGAAGAATGCTGACTGGGTAAGACAACAATTGAATAATGATTCAGCATCATTATTAATAATTAAATTTCTTTATAATGGTTACCTAAAGTTGTTTGCTTTATGTTAATATCAGTGTCTGTTGGTTGTTTTAGTACTAACTTATGACAGGTTAGGACCAAATAGAGTTTCAACCTTCCTTTGCAGACAGATGAAATAATATAAGTATCCAAATATTACCTTATTTCTTTAGACTCAGCTTTCCTGGAGAAACTTTTGCAATTTAAAAGATTGGACATTTAGACAGGTATCATGCTGACTGCCCTTCAAAGGCAGCCGGGCAGTAGGTAGAGCTACCAGCTGAGTTTCTTGAATGGTGAAAGAAAAAATGCCACAGAGAACAGTCAGTAGCTTGTATTATTTTCTAGTTACTATTCTGACCAGTACGTAGAGGAACATTAAGACATTCTTAAAAGTCCTTGATTTCAATCTCCCCATCTTCTGTCTATCACCTGTTCTTCCTCCTCTCCACCCATTCCCAAAAAATAAGAGGGAAGTGTTAGTATGTGGCAGGTAGAGAAAAGAAAATTGAGTACCGAGAGGGTAGTTCTAGACCTTAGGATCTCGAGTCTGTTCCACGATTTCTATTTGAAGAGCTGCTAGAAAATTTTGCAGGAAAATTGAGGGCCTAAGGGAAACAAAGTTTAGGATTCAATCACTATTTTAGTTCACATAACATTTGCTATAAGTCTAGAAACTTTTCTGTTGTGCATGCAGTGTACTTGAAATGCCAATGGGGATGTATGGTATGAGAATTTTCAAATCCTTTTTCTGTATTACTTTAGTGATGAGCATCACCTGAAGTGTGACTGAGTTGCAAAAAAGTGTTCATAACATTCATGAGGGTTAGAAATAAACTAATATAAAATCACCATGGCCGAAGTGGAGTTTGGTTGACGTGTTAAAAATAAAGTGATAGAGCTGTACATATTTGGTGGTATCCTGAAAAAGGAATGAGCAACTTTGGTTTAATCTGAGTTGGTATGCAAGGGTAAGGCATTAAATAAAATTTCGCTCTTCTTTCTCTTCAGGCTCGTTTTTGGGTACAAGTGATGCGAGATTTACGGAATGGTGTCAAACTTAAGAAAGTTCAAGAGCGTCAGTACAACCCACTCCCCATAGAATATCAGCTCACACCCTATGAAATGCTGATGGATGATATTAGATCCAAACGCTATACCTTAAGAAAGGTCATGGTATGTCAAGAGAATTACTAGAACTTGTCAAATCTGAAATGTTCTTTTTAATTTTTTTTCTTTTCTTTCTTTTCCTTTTTTTTCCAGTTCCTTTTGTTTTTTTTTTTTTTCCAGTGCTTTTTTTTTCTTTTCCTTTACTTCTTTTTTTTTTCCTGAGGACCTTGAAATTATGATTTCATGTGGACAGTACTCATGGTCATGGGTTTTATATGGCATTGGGAATCTACGTAGTATATTGAGGGGGAAAATGTGAAACCAACAAACGTTGTGTATTTTGTTTTCTATATGGCAGGCATTTAAAATTTTGAAAGACATACCTACATATCACACAACTTGAATAAATGATTTCTGTTGGTTTTGTGATAACCTTAAGAGTCATATCAATAGTCCTGTCACGCTTCCTACTGAGAAATTACAGTACGCTTTTACTGGGGAGAACATTTATGTTGAGATACAACATAATTTTTGGAGTAAATGTGGTATTCCAGAATATAAAGTGCTACCTTGTTGTTACATGAATGATACCGTGACAGGAAACGAAAACCTACAGTGTTTGAGAACTTATATTACTATGATCTGCTAAGAATTTTCAAGGAATACTTCATGTAAAACATTTTAAATCTTCAGTTTGTAGAAACTGAGCTCACTTGTTTTCAACAATAGTATTGCTACTTTCAAGTGAAAAAAAAAAAAAAGCTAAAGCAAGCTGGAGAGTGTTGATGGGTCTCCTCCTAGATACTCATGAAGGTGCATATAAGATTGACCTGAGGCGCTCTTTTTATCAGAACTCATTTGATATTTACTGGCATCTCCCAGTTCTTTTGTTCCTTTCGGTTTATATTGCGTTCAACACAAAGATGTTCTTCCTGGTAAGGTAGCAACTGATCTAAAAGGATCCTTATCCTTAGTAGGATATTTTAAACCCCTTTGTCAGAGATATGTATTCGGTCAATGTCAATATTTATACCTTGCACTTATTTATCTTCGCCTGTTATTAGTTACAATGGAAGCATTCTGTTAGAATATTCAGTATTCAACTATATTTGCATTCCTGAAAAAACTTCACAAAACTTTTGCTAGTGAGAAAGCCATGATTCTGCCAGAAAAACTCAGAGATGAGAGAGAGAGAAAGCATGTAGTTCTATTAGAGATCATTAGAAAAAAAATAAAGGAGAAAAAATTTGGAACTACCACATGGAGAACAAATACATGTGTGCTGTTACAAATATAAAAGTCTTTTATGTATGAAGTGAAAGTATTTCCTAATCGAAGTGTGGATTCAGACTCTTAGGTTATATTTATTTTCTGCAGCAATTTTCTGTTGCTTAAATATTAAATCAGTAGGGTAAAATACATACCCAGGAATGATACCTGTCTATCTTTACGCTAACAGTTCAGGAAACAGTGCTAACTGTTCATAATACCCACTGCAAAAGAACAGTGTCCGCAGGACCTTGATTACTGTATGCAATCAGGATAGTAGTTTTGTTTGAATAGGAACCCCTGGGTCATCTGATTTGGCTTTTGGCAGGCTAGGCTTTAATTTGTCTTCTGTTGAGAAAGCTCCTGCCTCTTCTGAAGAGATTTTCTTCATTATGTGGTAGGTCTTGGAGGCACAGCTGCTCTTCTGTTCATCCAGACTCTCAGTGTGTATGAAATCCCTGCAAGCATCTGTTTTTGTCCTGCTATCTTGTCTACTAGGTGGATTGTCCAAAGTGACCTCTGGGCGTAAACGTGAATTGAGATTACAATCAGCTGCAGGTACAGGACCTGTGCTGCTGTCTCTGATGCAATTGCTGGCTTTGTCTGACAACTGCTAGTGACTTTGTGTTAGAAAAATAACTTTTCTTATTATAAACCTTCCATCCAGTAATTTGGATTCTGCCGCAGGGTCTGCTTGAAGAATGTGCAAAACATGCACAATAATAAGACTGCAGTTTGATATGAAATGTGTGGAGCATGGAGGATTCATATAGAATTACAAGATTGGTTAGATGTCATAAACACAGCATCTTTTAGCTGACTGTTATGGGTCAGAGCTAATTATATATATTCCTGTCAGAGAAAACTGTCATGCTTCTTGAGAAGAGGAGAAAATGACAAGAATCCTAAATCTAAATTTTAAAACAGCCTGGGAAAGATGGATTATGTTTCTTTCTATCAGTCAAAACAGATGTTTGGCAACATTTTTATTAAAAACTTTTTTTTGCTTTTAAACTTACTGGTAGTATGTTTAGAATTGGTGGCTTGTGAAAATGCATGCTAGTAAAGATAACAAGAGGTGGATCATTTTTAAGTAAATAAAATATAACATAAAGTCTTTTCTTCTTTTTACAAATGTAATGCTGGGTTAGAAGAGTAGCTTGATCTGTCCCTGACTGCTCAGTACGCCTAGTAAAAATTAGGAAAGGAACAGATGTTCCTGTTAGGTGCCTCACTTAGGGACTATTTTGGTGTTTCAGACTGTCAACAGTGTTAACAGGTACCAGTGACTGGAGCTGTCTGTTCTCACAAGTCTTCTGGCGTAGGGCAATTATTCAAAATGTCTTGAAGATGTAAGATGTCAAATATTGGGCTTTTTGCAAGTAACTGGTTTCATTAGTTTCAGTGACCTCTCCATTTCTATTTCAGTACATATGAAAATAATTGCAAATTGTCATCTCTCTGTCCCTCTGATGCAAGAGTCTTTGTTTCTGTGGTTGTCATGGGAACAAGATGACTTTCATCCCAGCATTTTGTAATCTTTGCGTGTTTACCTGAGCAGCTTTAACAGATCGTTTTCTCCTATGGAACACTCACTCCCAGAAAGTTAAAAAATGTGAAATAAACATTGGTAGAGTCAACACTTGGAAACTGGGAAAACTTAAATTTAATTTAAAATTGAATTAAAGTACATTACTCTAACAGGCTTAATTTTTCTTTTTTATGCCTATGTGTAAAGCGACAGCTTTTAGTTCCACCCCAATTCACAGTTAGCTCTCTTTCCTGTCCACCTCCTCCCCTCCAAGAAGTGCATAATTCCCTCCATTTCTTGAGCATTTCATAACGTATTTATTACGTTACTTATTCAATGCATGGCTGCGAGGTACCTTTTATGTAGTAAACAAACTCAGCATTGCATTGCTTAATAATTAAATTCATC
The DNA here is from genome assembly GCA_013399475.1 of Chauna torquata. Taxonomy (NCBI): domain Eukaryota; kingdom Metazoa; phylum Chordata; class Aves; order Anseriformes; family Anhimidae; genus Chauna; species Chauna torquata. The sequence continues at coordinate 193,487 of VXAL01007189.1, read as the reverse complement.
ATAGATTATGGTGCTGTTATCTCGATATTTGAGCTCTTCATAAATTCCATGTGATACAGTTGTATTAGTTTGATCATGTTACAGAAGGGGAATTTAGGTATGTACATTGAAGTTATTGTTATCAAAAATATCCAGTAATTTGAATGTCTAATCTGAGAATCCTCTGACATGGTTGTTTGGGTATTTTTAACAAAAAATTCTTTATTTCATTACAGTATTTGGCATCATACAGTGTTTAAATTAACTGCAATAACAGTTGTGCACGGAGAGCATTTTCACAAATGAGATTTCAGATGTCCCAGGCAGGACATAGAGAATGTGAGGAGGATGCAGTTAGGAATGATTTCAACCAGTTAGTCCAGCCGAGCATTGTAGAGGCTGTCGTTCTCTTACGCACAGGTCGGATTTGGCTTTACTGAGCGGTATTCAGCTGCTGTAAGCAGGGAGCTATCCCTTTGTCAGTGATAAGTGACATGGTTCTTGTGACTCATGTACAGTGTACTTTTTGTTTGGGATTGCCGTTTTTAAAGCTTAAGCTTCAGCCAGAGATCACTAACTACACCTATTGCAGTTAGTTTTTTAACTGCAAATCCATGTTTATATATTAAAATTTGACGGTAGCAGGTTGGAAGCAAGTACATGGCTACGTGGCAATTTCTCTGTGCTTTAGCTGTTTAGACCTCTAAATTTCTGGTTGATTTTTGTAATTATTGATTATGCTTTTCCCACGTTGCCAGTTTTAATGCATACTGCTGTACAAAAGCTGTTTAACACATGAATATTTAGGATAGTTTTACAGTGTTTTGAGGTATTTATTTTGATACTAGTTTGCAGTTGGGGCCAATATGTGAGCAAAAAGATAACTTTGCTTTTATTCTGCATGTACTGTGGCTACATTTGTGCAATGTAGCTCTGATTTAGACTTTAATTGAGTCATGAATTTTAATTAATTAAAAGATGCATGTTAAATTGCTCATTACAGAGAGAGTTGGTTTCAGTGAAAAAATAGATCTAGCATGGACAGAGAAGGTAAAAGCATCCCTTCAGTGTCTTTCCTGTCAGCATCTTGTTTGGGAGCTGAGTATGAGAAGGGAGATTCTGCCACTGGCGCTCCTGTTCCTAGCTCGTTGGCTGAAGCAACTGATAAACATCCACTTGCTTTGCCACCAGCTCCCTGTATATACTGCGGAAAATCACTTAAGCAAATCCTACTTTTCTCCTTTTCCAATCAAATGGGAATACTGATACTAATTATTCTCTGGTGGCATTAAGTCAGTGCATAGAGTGCCCTGAGGTGAAAGGCTCAGAGCCATGTGTTATTTATTTCCTAGTCCGGTGCAGAGAGTTGTTCCCCAAGGCTGGAATTGAGATTATCAGTGTACAAAATGGCTGTTCTGATGGTAATAGCTCTCAACTTAAGCTATCAACTTTGACAGCTGATGAACAGTAACCTGGGGATGGGAGACTTACCATTTCATTAAGAATCCTGCAAACCAGGCTGGCCTCAAAGAATTGCTCAGTCTTTAAACAGAAGAAATAATCACATCACTTAAAATAATATTCTCCTTATCATAAAATGTGAATTCACCATTTAATATAAATCTTTTCTGTTTTATTTTTTCTGTACTGTTTCTAGGAATATGTCACGTCACGTGGTTTAGCAGCTTGGTATTCTGTGCCAAACTGTATGAAGTTCACTCTAAGGAACCTGACGGGATGGGGGTGGGGAACAAATGCAAGTTAGACCGTTTCTGGAGTAGGATACCTCCAGAAAGAGTCCCCAGGAAAGCAATGAAATGTTCCCCTGGAGGGACTCTGCGTCCAATTCCTTATCAGGGAAGGGATGAATCTTCAGTGGGAGGCTGTCACTCTGCCTCAGCCTAGAAACGGGGTACGTCCCAGGTTAGCAGAGCCTACGTGGAAGCTGCATGGCATTAATGAAGTTTAGTTAGGGTTCATACTCAGGTGACCATGTGGGGATTTAAACACAGTTTTCTGACTGCAGCAATCCTTGTTAGCAAAGGCACAGATGATTTGACAAAACAGAGCTGTGTCTTTCCATGTATTTTATGGCTACAGAGCTTGTAAGAAGAGTCTCCCAAAGAATGTCAAACCATCTCGCCCTTTAAAAAAAAAAAAAAAAGTGCTGAAATTCAGGACATTTAGTCTAAGAAATATAGTATCACAGGAATTTCTGTCAAATTGGAGGACAGGGCTGATAGCCAGGTACTGTATAGTAATAGAAGGTGCCAGAAAGATGTGTGGCATAGGATGCTCTTTCATCCCTGACAGTGTGCCTTGGCATTGTGCCATATAAAGACTGAACCCGACAGATGGATTTCTTAAGCAAATCCATACAATTATTCCCAGCTTACAATTCATAAATTCTTCAGATGATAGGAGAACTTTCATTGCCTTGTTTTATGTCCTGTACATGCAGTGAATTGCTGACTGTTTCCCATAATGTGTTGTGTATGGTCTTACCTCCAAAATGAGGTTTCTGAGGAAGAAATGTCTGTCTCTTCAGATAAAAGCAAGCAAAGGAGAACGGCTCCTGCCTAGCCCCTCTTCTGGTCTCTCCCTGTACTTTCAGTGGCATACCATGGCATTCTAGTGACTTTACTTTCTAGACATATTGGCAAACTCTTCTTTACTCTTGAGTAACTTTTTAAAATGCAGATGAAGAGGTGTCTATGAAACCATGCTCAGGGGTTCTCTGCTTCTGCTGAGATTTCCACACCAGGGTACCTCTTCATGGCCAGAACAGCAGAGACAAGTGGTAAAGACAAAAAACAAGGGGAGCTTATTTTTCATCCATTGCTAAAAGCGAATCATTGGTGATAATCCTGGTGCAATCTTTGCTTTCATATCAGAGCCTGGGAGATGGTAAGGAGATCAAGAAAACTGGGGCCTTAAAGAGCATCCATGTGTTCTCAGAACCAAAGAACAGACTGTTAGAGACTGTGTGATGATTGGCAGAGAGTCATGGTTCAAATAGACGTTCCTAAAAAATGGTGTTGGCACCTTTCCCTCCAGGCAAGGCACAAGCTTTGTCTGCATTCTCCCATAGACATGGTTGCAGCCTTGATATTTAATTTCATTATTTCAAAGTCCTAAGTATTGCTGATTGATGCTGCTGGAACTGTGTTTATTCTGTAGCTGTCTGCAAAGCTGAAAAGCTTTTACTTAAGTCTTTGCTTACCTGTGCTGTGTATATTGATTGTTGTTCTGTTCAGGACTGTTGGGTTTTTATGTCTAGTGCTGATGTTAGAATACTGCAGGCTCTGTCAGGGATGTTGCAGGTTTTCACTTGGTCTCATCATCTGCATGAATATGAATGTGAGACATGGATATATGTATATATTTCACTTTCTCCCTTCCAGGTCAATGGTGACATTCCACCTCGATTAAAAAAGAGCGCCCATGAAATAATCCTAGATTTCATCCGATCACGACCTCCATTGAATCCTGTATGTAATCCCGCGTACTTCTTTCCTAATGAAAATGTGTCTTTTTAAAGAATGTCTCTGAACAGGGAATACAGTAAATATTACATTTTCTGACATGGTCTTTCAGAAATATTGACTTGTGTATATAGAATGTGGTCTCTTGAAGTACAGCGTGTGATACCTTACAGCAGCCAATAGGTGTTCTTACCAGCAACCCCTTATCTCTAAGTCAGGGAAAAATACAATTCTCCTTCCAGTTTCTGTGAGTTTTACAAATGAGTGCACATAAAATCATATCACAACATATGCCACATTTTATTTAAAAAAAAAAAAAAAGTGTGACATCTGCTTTCAAGGGAGCACTGTTTTATGTGAATACAATTATCTTTACATCCTAAGGCCTCTGCAAGAAAACTGAAACCAACCCCACCGCGGCCACGCAGCCTTCATGAGAGGATATTGGAGGAAATCAAGGCAGAGAGGAAGTTGCGTCCAGTCTCACCTGATGAGATAAGGCGTAGCAGGCTGGGTACGTACATTGCTAGTGTTTACCAGCAGCATTCGCAGAAAAATTCCCACATAAGAAGCAGCAATATTAGCAATATCTGTGCAGATGTCACTGAAGATAAACATTATTCTTGTCCCTTCAGAAGAAGAGAGAACCTAAAGGCTTTCCTAGGGCTATGTAGTCTTTGTGCAAAGTTATTTTTAAAAATAAGGTGCAGTATGGTTCAGCTTGATCTCCTCATGTTTTTAATGTAAGCATTAGATAAATTTAATGACACTATATTGCTTGTTGGATGTGACTGTTAATGTTAGATTTGCTCAGACTGGAATGGATACTGGGTCTCCCCAGTGCAATATTCCGTACATATCTGTAAGTATTCTTTACGTATCTGTTTTTAGTTTTTTTTTCTCTTAATTTCCTGTTGTTAGCATCATCGATTTCCTTATTTTAGTTGAAAATCTGCTTTCATTTTGTTTGCTGAAAGCATTGCTTCTATTTTGAATCTGTATCTTTGCTTCTTTTTAAAAGTCATGGAGCATGTGCTTGTATATATTTTCAGTGGACAAATAATTAAGACTTGCACTGCAAAGCAGTTAGTTTCTGCAGTGTACGTTCAGCAACCCTGATGAAATTATACAGATATTACACTTTCCAGTGATTACCAATTTGCCTTAGTTCAATGGTTCTGACATTGACAAAAGCATGACAAATGCAGCCTTACATTGTGACATACTTTACTTTGAAAGCATGGTATTTAACTGCATTAGAAAGACTGAACTAGCTGGATTTTTGAAGAGCAAAAGTGGCATCTTATGGTTGAAAAAGCATGAAATAATCCATGTGTGTACTCAGTTGTTGCTTTTGCAGAATATTTGTGCCTACCACATGTGCTTAAAGGCACTGGTCCAGATCGAAGTGGATTGTGACAACCCATCGTCTCTAAAGGAAAACAGTTTCATTAGTCATTTTGTTGCATTGTTCTTTGAAGTGCTTGGTAGAGTTTGGTGAATGCTTGGGTGGATTTTTAAATGCATGGTGTTTTGAATATTGTTTCTTTGGGCCTTACAGCTTCTGGTTTGGATTCTGTTTATGCTTGCTGTATCAACTAATGTTTCTAATAGCTCTAGACATTTTTCCAAATAGAAGAAGTTTGTAAAAACATGGACCAATTCTTTGCTTTTCTTTCAAAAATTCAACTTCAGTATTTTACATGTTCTCCATTTGGGAACTATCATGTCCTGTAACAGGCAGCCAGTCTGATCTAATAGATCTTTAAGATTTTTAACTGATATAAATTACATCAAACCCATTTAGTAAACAGTTTCTAAAAACAATGTTGGATTTTGGAGTATTACTGGCTAGGACTTCCTAGGCTGATTTCAGGGTATGTTCTCCAGTGAGGGATACCTGTCTTCTACCAATTCTTCCTCTTTTGTAAAAGAATGAATTTTTTAAGCTTTGGAACTCTGGTAATTCCCTTTCAGTCCAGTGAATTGTTTGACTTAAATGTCATATTACTGGAGGTGTAGAAGGGGATGCATGTGAGGTTTATCTCCTAACTATAGTGTTGGAGATTTTATTTTATTTTTTTTAATGTAGAATCATATAAATGTGTATTTGTTGCTGGCATGAAGAAGAAAAAAGAGCAAGGGTCTTAAAGATAATTGTTTCTTATGTTGAAATACGAGGTTTTGTTTTTTTTTGTCACATTGAAATGATTGTTTTGCCCAGAGTTCCTTTTAGAATGAAATGCATTTGTGCAGAACTGGGGATGGAATAATGCCAATGACCTTCAGTATGATACAAATAGATCTGCCGTATAGTTTAGGTGACCATTAAATGTAATTTAGTGTAGCAAAATGTAAGGCAAAAAGATTTAAGGATTACAAATCTAAGTAGAAACACAATGTGGGACACTTGTACCATCTGGACAGAAATATTTGTTGATATTAAAAAGAAAAAAAAAAGGAGTGTTAGAGTGAAAAAATTGGGAGTATATTTTACAGTCCATGTGTCCCAGAGTTATTCGTTGTTGCTCAGTTTATAACAGCCAAGCACATATCTACATTTGAATATCAGGGGAAGAGGGGCAGTTCCTCCTCTGCAATATGAGTGGACCTATGGCATGTGCTTCCCAGCAGCCACAGGGTTTGTCTCCTTGCTCTGCACAACTCATGCATACAGGTAAGATCTCCTCCATCCTGCATTGCCATTGAGCAAAGAGAGCAGTTGGAAGCAAAGTGCCAGCCCCTCAGCCATGCTGGTGGGCTGTGGCTGTTAAGCTGAAACTTCTTTGGAAATGGTAATTTAATCTTGTTAGCTGCACTCACAAAGGGAGGCATTGGGTAGAAGAATTTGAGTCAGTTTTCAAATGACCTCATCAGATCATCAGAATAAACCATCTGACAAATGCAGCCTTGAGGTACATGCCCTTTTAATTAAAAGTATGGATTTATGACTCAAGCAAGTTGAGCTAATGGATCTTGGAGAAAATTTTGTTTCATGTGCATGTTTTATCAACCTTCAGTTAGGACTCAGCATTAGGTGGTAAAAACCCTATGCTTTAAAATGTATTTGCCTGTATGTTAAGTTTACCAGCAATTTAGGGACTGTTTCTGCGGCTGCTATCTGTGGCTGACATTGTCTAGGTAATGAACTACAGGAGAAATGCCGTGACTCCCAAATTTGGCTCAGAGTCAGCCACCCAGTGTTCCCTGCCTAAATTTGCTCTCATGAGCAAAGGTTGTCCGAGCACAACCTTTTTTCAACATATTTTAACTCAGTGGTATGTGTGGCTGACAGGCCCTTTCATACCAATGTGTATGTTTATCATGCACAGATATCACAGATAAGCTGATGTCGGTTTTGATGTGTTCTGGTACATTCTTGTAGTTGGGCCTGGCCTGCTTATCTGGATTAGTATACTGAAATCTTTGGTTCGGTTGAGAATATGTTGAGTGTCTACTCATGGAGTTACACTGCATAACTTGAAATATGGGTACGTTGAACACAGTGTGGTTTGAGTGCATTTGGAGCTAGGATTGCAGGCAGACCAAAGGCCTGGAGAAAGGTTCAACAGCTATGCCATGTGATTTTCTTGTATCCAGAGAATTTATTATCATGTGCGATTTTTTGTTATTAAGCTGGCCGCGAACAAAGCTATTGGTTATGTAAACTTCCAGAAATAAAGAACATGTGACCACTTTCTTATCTAGGAATTAAATGGCTAGAGGCCCTGAAAGAAGAGGATAACATTATGGATACATTTTAAAAGCTAAATCCACCTAATGTTTTTTAAAAGAACAAGAATCAGCACAAGTCACACTGTTAGACCTTTTTTTCATTCCTAGTCAAGGAAACAGCTGCTCAAGCTCAACTTGAGTGTCTCTCTTTATTAGTTTAATTATAATCATTGGAGATTATGCTTAAAAAAATTAGAAATATTTATTTCAGGTCAGTGAAACTTGTGTGAAATGCTTTCAACTTTTTTCAGCTCTTTCTCTTTTGTCTCTCTCTCTTTTTTTCCCTCCCCTTTCTTTCTTCATGCCATTTTAATTGAAAATACTGTGTTTTTAAGATACCTGCCTCTTGTTTTGGTATTTGATTTATTGATTTCCAAAAATCTGGTTCTACAGCTGTACAAATTTCTTTATGGTTGCTCTGTTTGCAAGTCCCATTTATGCTACTGTAGTTTTCAGACTTCAAGCTTTACAACAGTAAAGCGATAATATGTCTGACACATTTTGGATTTAGGTAACAGAATCCAAAATGCCTCAACTGGAGTTATTCTGTTGTTTTCATTACCCCTCTGCTTTTCTAATAGCTGAATCATTTTCTTTTTGTTGTTTTTGTTTCTTTTTTTACAGCAATGCGGCCACTTAGCATGTCTTACAGTTTTGACTTGTCAGGTAAAAGGTGCAACAACACCTGACGTGGTTATTGTGCTTATTGTGAAATTTGTTCCATCTGTTTGTTGAATTCTCATTTAAGAAAGAAACTTGAAGGGATTCTTCCAAGATATGGTCAGTGAAAACAAAAATTAAGATAAATTACTTGTGTTAATACCTACATTTCCCCTGCCTCAAAAGGATACCTAGGTGTAGGAAACAGCTGTATTTCACCTGAAATAAAGTGCTGGGATTCTGTTTAAATAAATAACCATAATAAGGTGGCCTGGAACTATTCCAGACTCTAAAAAGGGTTGCAGAATACAGTGTCACCTTCAAGTCTGATCTGCTTATTATTTATTAGTCTGACCTTGGTGTCTTTACAGTCACTTTTTGACTAGACTGTCTTTTGCAGTACTTCGTTTCTCCTGAGTATCCAAAAACTAGTTTTGAAATCTTCTACCTTTCTAGATTTAATGAAATACACCTATGACTCTAATGTAGAAAGGAACTGTCAATTCTACCAAAGGTCTTTATAGTAAATATTTTGTGAGTTGTGAAATCAAAGACGTTAATTCAAAATAGGTTAAACCTTCCTGCTTTGCTGGTTAGCAAAGTAAGTTGATAAGGTTTGCTGGTAACAGCTGATACAGAGGATTCAATAGCTGATCCTTCACCAACTATCTAATACCAAATTTAAAGGTTCGTCTTAGTGGGCCATTTGTACAGTGACTGTACAAACATGTTCTACTTCAGAGACAGCAACTTCTGAGAGTTTGTGCCTACTAGTCATAAAATAAATTTGGTCCTCCCTTTTGCACTAACTTTCCAGGATGCTCAAGCCCAAAGATTCCATCATTGAGTCTATAAATATTCTACATTGGCTGTCCAAGATTTGTTCTTGGACAAGGAGAGCTCTTATGCTAGCTTTTAGCTAATTTCCCCTGGTGACTCCTGAAAAAAACACCAAATAAATCCATCTTCTCATTTTTTGAAGAAGCAACACCAGCTATATCCTCCCCCACTTCCAGTTGCACATAGAAACATCTCATCCAGGACTCTTACAGAGTTTTCTTCCTCTGTTTCTCTGTCCACCCTCTAACCTCTCTTTCCCTTAGAAAGGTGTAGTCTAATTGAAATGCTAGCCTGTTGTGAACTAGGAAGACCATATAGAAGTTACTTGATTACCACGATATAATAAAATACAATAGCTTTGCAGTATAGGAGTGAAGTTCGCAAGTGATCTACCTCTGAATGTGGTTTCATGTTATGGCCAAGTAAACAGCTTGCCATTGCCGAGAGCAGAGGAGAGGAGGGAGCTCTTGCTCCTTCCTCTCCCCCGCAGACTCCCCTCCACACATGTGATTTGCCCCTCCTCCTTTGTGCTCATTTATTCACAAGATAAACTGATTCAACGCATGTAATCCAGGCACAAATACTTGTATTTTTTGTGAGGTTGGTTTTCTGCTGTTTTAGTGTTTTAAACCTGCTTACTATCTGATCAGATGATCAGAGGGCTGGCTGAGGGTAGATAATGAGCATGGGTGGATGGGAAGAAGGAACAGGCTTTCCCCATCAGAGGTGGTGGCAAGCTGTTAATCCAGCTCAAACCCTTTTGTGAAACCTTACGCTGGTGTCGTATTGGACAGCTACTACAGCTGTCTGGTGGGATCCAAATTCTGTATGCGCTTGGTATCATGTTTTACTCCACTGAAAGCTGAAGTGTCCCCTGGGGGTCAGATAACAGCATAAACAGTCAAACTTCACTTTTCAGAAAGCATTGCTACTTTCAGATGTGCTTGAAAGTTGTAAATTCCTTCAGTTTTAAGACTATAAAACTGAACGTGCCAGTGACCAGTGAAAGGGAAGTGTTCAGGTCCGTACTTCTGCATGTATCTGCTTGCTTCTTTTACCTTTTATTTCTATGAATCCTGAGATGTCCTCATTTGTTTAAATCCAAAAAATATTTTGTAAATGGTCCCATCATAATCCATTAATTCATTACTATGATGTTTTTATTTTGAAGAAGTAGCTTCACAGCAATCTATGCTGTACTTGGATTTGCACTTTTTTACTGACCACTGAAGAACTCTTCCTGTTTTCTTTATCTGTCTGCTAAATGTGATTGGTTTTGTTTTTTTTCAAGTCATGTGGTTCTCAGCAAGTAGTATCATATTGTGTGACTGAGTGGTCTGATGAATTGTCTTTAGAAGTTAGTTTAGCATGATTAAAACATTCCAGTTAGCTGGATGTGAGACACCAGATGAGCAGTACAAGTGAAATAGATGGGTTGGGATGTAGGTAGTTGTTTCCAACCCTGGGAGATGATGTATATTACTGTTGGTTTTACATGACCTGTGCCTCAGACTAGTGTGAGAAAGGAACTCCACCAAGTCCTAGTAATCTCTTAATTTAGATGACACAATAACGAATATGATGCAAACACCAACAGAAGATTGGCTGTTTGGTATACCGATTTATTAGTTCTTGTGTTTGACTTCAGCAGTCTAGTCCATTAAAAGGAGCAGCACACCTCTGTTACCATTATTCATTATATAATATTTCCCAGTATATTATCATCATAACTAGCAAAATGTAAATGAGTATTAATTCTGCAAATTCATTTTAACCTTCTCTCAAACTCGGTGTAAAACTGTAAGGCTGTGGAGTACATTTGCTGTAGAGAACCAAATTCAGGTTTCTGTTGTCATTATTTGCCAAGGAGAGCTGGTTAGGAGCAGACAGCATATGGTTACATGACTGCTGTAGTTTGCATGTAATCAGTGGTCTGCTTAATTCTTTGTTTCATAAGAGACATAATCTTACATGTAGATCAAGGCAAATTTCTTATTATCCTAGGGTGGTTTTCTTGTCTCCCCCTTCTTAAGGCTAGTTAGGGAAGGCCAACACAAAGATCAAGTAACCAAATCCAAGACCTCTTCTTTCATTTGCCTGTTGTAATGATAGTTTAAAAGAATCTCAGAAGAAACCGAACTTATTAATCCAATTTGCAGGTACTGTTCATTGTATTCGCTGCCTGAAAACATGGAGAAATGACACTCTCCCAGTGTGTCTGACTCTCTAATAAAGTCTTAATTCCAAGCTGTTACTCACACAAGGTTTGTTTTTTTTTTTTAATCAGTTGAATCATCTTCAAAACATCTAGATGTTCTACGGAAGTAGAGATTGTCAAACTACTATCCATTTTTAAAAAAATTAAATTTATTTTTTGTTTCAGTGAATTTTCCATGAATTTTATCTGTCATACTCATTTTTATAAGCATCACTCTGATCGTTGTTTCTGACTTGTTTCTCTTGATTAGTTTTATCTTGTTTATGGTCATATATGATATTTGCCACATGGTAATGTTTCTGCTGCCTGAGTACATCACTAAAATAGCTTATACAAAGTAACAACATTTTTGCTTTGTATCAACTAACAAATTCTGGTTTTAATTTTGGAACAAGTTATTTTTGTTGAAATCTACTGGATGAAACTAAAGTTTCATGATCCTTTCCTTAAATTATAATAATTCATTTATTCATTTATATCCAGTACTGTAACTGCAGGAATGATAAACTGAACTCAAGTACTGTTGGCCAAGAAGATTTTATAAATGGATGTTTCTTAGTTTTACCTTTTTGAATTTTTATTCTTTAGTGCTTGCAAATTGTAAGAACACTCCCTGTTTTTATCTTTAGAGGAAAGAATGGTGATAAATGATATTTCCTACTGAAAAGCCCTTCAAAGCAAATACTATAGATTGTCTTCTAGATTCACCTAAAGCTTCTTTGGTATTTCAAGAAGACATGAACGATATGTGTCTAAACAACTCGTACATATGTGAGCTTAAATAAAAACAGTTTTAGGCTTTGTAGATACTGATTGGCTACATAAATTACCTCCAAAATGGATCAGAAGTTTGCATTTCTGGGGCCTAAATTCTTAGAAAATGGAACAAACAAACATAAAACAACAACAAGGAACAATCTATGTAATGGACCCTGAATATCCTGTTCTCTGTATTGCATCCCGTAGTGCTAGGGGATGTCTGGTGCATGTTGCCTCCTGTTTCCTTTCCCCGGACCTGTCATGTGTTTTATTTTTTGGGAGGAGGGCAATACTGTAGGCCTTCCCATCATTTTTCTCCCAGTGACTCCAACAATACTTCCAGGCCATTCTCCAACCTCCCTACCATCAGGCAGGGGAGTCTCCATCCAGGAAGGTTTTGGGAGGGGGGACATCATGTTTGGTGCTGGAGCTGCTGCTTTGGTCGGTCTGTTCAGTAACCACCCTGTGCAATCAAAAGACAAATCAAAGGTTTTTCTCTTGCTTATTTGGGAAACCCTGAGCTTCTTCAATCAACTGCATACCAGCTAATTATGAGGTCTCAAAAAGTGGTATTGGCAGCAGGGAGGTGAGGCAGTTTGGTTTTTGTTTTCCTGCTGTCGCTTTCTGGGATTGCGTTAAGCGATTGTTACAGCAGGAATGCATTTGATGTGGAGGACGCCCATGCTGTACTCGCAAAAATCTAGTAGGGAAAAAAAACATGACCTAGAAGCCATAGTGCTATTCAGGACATCCATTAGCAAAGCCTTTGAAGATAGGAACTAAGGGTTAGAGAGTCTAAGTCTTTGATTGCAACTCTTTGTAGGGAGGACCTAAAGGCAGTAATAACACTGTAGTACACAGATTCATAGGCTTGGAATGTCACCATGGCTTTAATAGCCCAAATAATCCACTTTTCTTACATTCCCAGTTGAAGATATGGTTTATAGAGGAACTGTTAATATGTCCCCTGTCCTTTCTCTCTGTTTTCAGCACTTAACAATGACCTAATTAATTCGTTAAAATGTGTATTCATTTAACTTCTTCTTATTATTATTCCTTTTAAGTTGCTGCTGTGGTGAGAGTGTTGTAAAACTGACCTACTACTGCAAGTCTTTGTCTATACTGTGTAGTTTTAACTTAGCTAGTGCAAGAACAGCTTTTATCAATGTAAATTATGTTGTGACAGCAGTGACCGTGTCTGTTTAAACCAGGACAACGATGCAAGTGACTCCAAATGATGCGTGAGTACTTGTGTTGTTGGCACTGGGAATATCTGGATTATATCATTTCTCTGTCATAGTCCTTCTGGTAACCTAAGGTACGAGTCATTTGGCCTTCCATACCTCTTGTCACCATGTATAAAAATGGGAATAATAACAGTTCATTACCCTAACCCTAAAATACCTGGAGGTACTTCGTTATTACAAGACTGGAGAAGGAGTCATATAATTACATGGGTAGAAAAACACATTTGTAGAAAGACCAGATGCTTAGGCATACATGCAAATGAGAGATGAAAAGCTTCTCTTCCTTCTCGCTCCAACATAATTTTCTTCAGATTAGAATACTGCGCTTTGTACTTCTACAGGGATAAAACTGAATTATCAGACCAAATCTAACCTCTCCTAAAATGTCAAAGTCTAGGTCATTATCTTAAAGTCTAAGTTAAGTTAGGCTAAGCACAGCAGACCCTGGGCTTACATTATCAGAGATACATCTTCATTGCACTTGGACAGAAATCCTGAGTAATTTATTTGGTGGAGTTACATCCTTGTAAAACTCACGTAGATGAAAATAGAGCAGGAGCCTCATGTTGCTGCTGTTTCATGAAGATTTGGCATCACAGGCATATTTTTAATACAAATGACCATGCAAACCTAAGAACTGTGCATATTTTTGATGAATGCTAGTTATTTAGCTCATTCTCATTCCTTTTCTGCATACTGCAGAATAAAGTGTAATTCTGTCCTTACAGGGATAACTAGCTTTACTCCATGCTAAACCTCATAATTTCTGTGCGGTGTTGTCTTCAGATTCACTGGAAACCCACTTGTCCAGATATGCTCGTGCATTCTTCTGATACTTAGTTAATTATAGACTATAAGTTGAAGGAAGAATATTTTTGGTTTCAACACAGGAGTTATTTTTTAAAGTTGATTGGGATTAGTCTGAGGTCATTTTTTAGTATTTTGCACTGCTGCTTTTTCCACTGCTTTCATTCCTTCATATTGCTTCTGTACCATAAGCCATTGCCTGTAGTTCTGAGCAGTGTATTGCTGAAGTAAAATAATTGATGCGTATTACTGAAGTAAAATACTTACACACATGTAACTATCACAGTAAATTTTTTCCTTTTGTGTGTATTGCCTTAACAGTAAGATTTGAGAAGGCAAATGAAAGTTGGTTGTTCTATTTAGTGCACAAGGTTCAAGCACCAATTGTTCTATTTCTTTTGCTAGACGTATCTGCGCCAGAGGCTGGAAGAAAATTAGTGGATACCTCTGTAGCGAACGGTGGCCTGGCACCACAAGGAAAGCAGAATGGGGCCGCACAAGTGACAGTACAACGGAAGAGACTCCTTAAGGCTCCCACGTTGGCTGAACTTGACAGCTCAGATTCAGAGGTAAAACATCAGGACACAACTTGCTTCTTGTTTGTCAGAATTGAGTCTTATTCCTTAATTTGCTGAACTGATCAGCTAACATGTCTTTGTAGATTGTAATACGAATTTTCCCTGTTTTGCCCACCCACAGAACTTCAAAAATATTAGATCAGATCTCAGAAATGAGAATATTCTTTAAAAAGGTTAAGTGATGATTTTGTCCTTAATCCCAGTATTTACTTATTTTTCTAAACATCCACAGAGTATATGTAGTGATTATGCTTTTGGGAATGCAGGCAAATGTTTTGCACCCATCTGGCACACTTGCAGGAGCTGTCATTAAAGGCGTCAAATGTGATCCCAGCCTCACTGTACCAGCTGTTAAATAAAGAGCATCAGCTATGCTGGACAGGTTGCAGTTCAGTGCAAATTCAGTGGGTTAGTTTGTTATGTAGGCTTGGGAAGTAATATCCAGCAAATGTTTCACAGATAGAGACAAGCAAATACCACTTAGATGGGGAGACAACTTTGAATCCATCCTCTCTCAGACGGAGAGTTAATGATTTTTAAAAAGCATGTGAAAAGGAGAAGGGGTTATAAAAGCTCTCTAGCTTAAAAGCCACATTATGTATAGTGCTCGAGAAGCACCATTATTACATCCTCAGGAATGAATTTTGTCTTCTGGACCAGTAATATTACTGAGTTTGAACCTTTCTGAAAGCTAAGCTATCTGAAAAGCACATACAGGCAGGGTTTATTCAGAGAAGCTAATTTTAGCCTGGGGAAGACAGTCTTCCCTGACTCTTTCTCTCTATTAAATGGGGAGGGTGGGGTTTCCTGACAGGGTGCTTACAAAGGCATCTAAGCTGAGAGATAGAAGACTGGGAAGAAATAAATGTGGGGGCAAATGTATCTTTTTGTGTACTTTTTTTAATCCGTGAGAAGTTGGCCCTTTTTGTGTTAGAGGTTATCCTATGGGTGACTTGTATGGGTGCATAATTTGGTGCATCTATTCTGAAAGCAGAAGAGATTTGCATTCTGAAAACTCTCAACAGTGTTTAAAATTACAATAGAGGCTATATGAGGTTTTGTTAATATTAATGAAGCTGGGCAGAATGCAGGAATATTGAGACTTGTTAATGAAAGAGTTGGATCTTGGACTCAGAGCTTCTCAGCTTGTAGGTCAGTGCATCCTGAAGCTAATGCAGCACAATATTTCACATGGAAAAATGAGCAGAAATAACTAAAAGAAAATTCTGTAAAGGGAAACATTAAGTGATTTTTGTAGGAGGGAAAAGTAAAATGTGTAACTATGACTATTGATTAGGGAATACTGTGTAGGCAAACAAAGTCATATAGAATAAGCTTTGGGGCATACAGCAAAGGATAAATTGAAAAATAGATCAGCCACGTCGAGCTGTCACAGAGAACAGATGCTGTATTGGTTTGAGTCAACAGAAATAGCTGGTGAAGCAATTAAGACGATTAAGATGCCCAGCAGAGTACTGGTTGAGTTTCAGGAACACTGCTAAAGTGGTATAGATAAACATACTGGAGGGAGTTTGGGTGAAATCTTCCAAGCTGACAAAGGGGATGGGACATCGAACATTTGAAGAAACTGAAGTTCACCCTGTCAAAATGTCTTACTTGGTGACTTTTGTTTTGTATGTAACACACAGAAGAGTGTATGTGTTGTCCTGTTTGCCTATAAGCAACTCAGGCACCTCTTTGCCTGCAATTTGAATTGGGCTTAACCTATTTAGAGTTACTCACTGGGAGTTAAATTATGACTCTGTTATGCCCTAAATTACAGGCTGCAAATATCTGCACTGCTGAGCTATGGACCTCCAAATGGGCTGTGATGCAGATGCATTTTTTTTCCCCTGCATCCCCTTTGTTCTTCTCTCAGCTGTGTTGTGATGCTGACTACGCCCCAACACTCAGTATTGCCAGACAGAGGTGGAAGGAAAGGTCTGATACAGCCCTATGCCCATTTGCTGGCAAGGATGAATATTGTACAAACCATTCCTACTTTTTGTCCTTGCTTTTTTCTGCATTGCCACTAGAATCACAGTTTCAGATGGGGAGCAGGAAGTGCCATTTTGCCTTGTATGGTTAAGAGAAGTAGAAATCTAATAGTCATTTTTGATTCAGATAGGAAAATGATATCTTCCTAATGAAACTACAGCAAACTGGACAAAAATCATGTCAGTAACACAGTCAGATGTTTCAAGGTGATGCCTTTAAAGCCGCAGCTTTCTCAGGGCATGTAATATTCTAATTGTTTAGTTCTCTGTGGAGAAGTGCACAATTCTAGATGTTGGGTTTATCCATTTATCCAAAAATGTCATATTGGCTACCATAATAGTCAAATTACTGTATTGATATGACGAAATTTGTAAGAAGGTTCAGCAGTACTTCCTGCACAAGATTTCATTCTCAAAAAAAGCTTTCCATGTTTGATAAATCATAGGGCAGTAATAGCATTTTCAGTGCATGTGTTTGTGCACAGAAGAAGTCATTTGAAATGACAAACTCGGAATAATTGTTGTCCAAGTAGGGTGGTATGTCAAACAACGTACTCCTGGCTTCCATTCTCCCTGGGTTGATAGTTTGTACCTAGTGTTCTTTATACTCAGCCATTGGCTCTGACAGTTCATTCCTTCTCATTCTTTAGTATAAAATGTATGGCTCCTGGGCTCTTTCCTGTAAGTCTTTACCACAGAGAAGCCTCTTACTGCCCTATTTTTGTCCATTTGTTTCACTCTGTTTTTCTAAGGCTCCTGGGCCTTTTTTCTAAGGCCACTGGGATAGCCCCCAGAAAAACTCAGGTGGGTGCAGCACAAATTAAGGACTTCATCCATCACTAATGAAGTAGCTGGAAATCTTCCAAAAAATGGGAGCAAGATGGAGACATCTGTGTGCTACATAGGTTTGCAACATCTGACTGAGACATCATATTCATCTTGACTTCAGAAGTGGAATGGAGAATAGTCAATATTTTTTAGCTGTTTTTTTCTATTGAAAGAATTGACAATTTGCAAGATTAGATGGACATGTGAAAAGTTACCATAATCCCTATTTTATAGTTTTATATTTAACATATAATTATGATTTTTTGATAGTTTCAGTTGTTCACCTTGTTTTGTCCCTTTTCTCTCCACACCAATGTTTCACACACAGGAAAAATGGAAAAAAAAATGAGAACCAGAAAACCATGTAAATAAACTCAGTGCACAGACTCTTGCTTGTATCATGATTCAGTTTTTTATAAACCTTTACAGCATAGGATGACAAAAACTGAAACACTTCGAATTTTTTGGTCAGGACCACAGAAAAGGAGACTTCTCTAGAGCAAAGGGTGCTTGGATTGTGTTCCAGAGACAGCTATTCACCACCTGCTCCTGTACAAGCCCTCTCCAAAGTGCTGGCTGCTCTTCATTCATAGAAATGAGCAGCAGAGCAGCATGCTTACGTTTTTTTAATTGACAGCTTACTTAGTTCTTTGTCTTAGCTTTTTAGCTTCTCTGCAATGGAAAAGTAATCTTTTACTGAGGTGGATTTGACTTCTACAGAGTGAATACTTTAATGGTTCACTTTGTACAGGGGTTATTCTCCTTCACAAAATTTAAATGTTTAACTCTAGACTTGTGAGCACTGTTGGACCACTTCTAGAGAACAATGCATCCAAGTTCTGCAGTGGTCTTTTAGGGCAACCGTGTAGTGTGAAGTAGAGATCTGCAAAGATATCTGAGCTAGCTCTGTAGCTAAACTGAGCTGGTTTTTGGAAGCACAACAACTGTTGTAGTTAAATATGCTGTTCAAACTTCCCTGCAATCTTCCCATCCCAAAAGTTTGGAAGGGGCATGTTGGATATGTTAAAGTGAAATTATTACTTTGGGATATGAGCCGGTTGGAGTTACTTTGCAGAATACTGTGTTGAGGCATATACGTCAGAAGAGTATATACATCACAGTATCCTTGCATACAGTGCACACATGTCCTTGGGCTAAGCGTAAAGTACAGATCACCTGATGGAAATTTGTCTCTGTCCTGTGATGCATGGTGTTCATTGAGGTGACCCTGCCAGCTTTGCTTTTCTGGCTTGCTCTTACCAAAGGCTGCATTCTTTCACTTTGCGGGGATTTTCCTGCCTGCAGTTCATGTAACCAAAGAAATCCATGAGAGAGAGGCTCAGCCGCTTGCAGGGTTTTAGAGCAGGTCACTTGTTTGATCTGTAAATCTTGACAACTTAAATGATGTGAATCTCCTTGGTTAAAAGCATTCGCGTTAGAGCTAAACAGCATTCACAATCAGTCCTTCAACTCTGCTCCTTTGGGAGGCTCCTGTGGTGATCTGTATCATACTAGTATCTGGTGGCTGAAGACAGAGGTCTTGGGTGAAATGATTTGATAATGCATTATGCCACCCAAATTAGATAGCTCAAAGGTCAAAGCCTGTTTCACTTTCATTTATGTTGCAGGACTTGCTCTTGGCTGTTGTGATGAAATGCATAATGAGTAAGATTTCTTTTAAATACAGAAGAAAGGAGAGAAATGCACCAGGATTAGGAATTAGAGAACAGTGCAGTGGGGATCAGATTAATTTCTCTTTATCTGGGTCACTTGTATGAGTACCTCTCATTCCTCTGGAGACCAGAGAAATACAAGTGCTGATTCCTTGCTAGTGTTGAGACATAAAGTTGACTTAATGTATCTCCTGTAGTTCAAATCCTTAGAAGGCCTTGAGTACAATGAGCAGTTACTGGTGGAAAAGTAACAGGTTACAATGGATTCATGCACCTCTCTTTTGATCTTATTCTTTCATGCAGTGGTTAAATACACTGAATTCCAATGATGTACCATTTATTCCAGTTTATGAAAAAGCTGAGCTCAGAAAATTATGCAGTGCTGTGTGGAGTCAACATTTTACTCAGGACTTCTTCTAGGACTTTGAGTGCTTTAATGTAAAATACCTTTGATAGCTTGTGATTTCTGTGTGCTAAGAAGCAGTAAGAGAATTAAAAACAGTTTCTGAGGAATTCTGTTTCTTTTTCTCTTTCCATGCAGGAGGAATCAGTGCACAAATCAGCAAGTAGCAGCAGCATCTCCCCCTCACAAGTGGAAGATCCCTCTCAGGAAGGCACCAGCAGCAGAAAGAGTGAGTTTTGATTGGAGAGCCCACTGGCTGCTTTTACATAGTTCTGTTGCCTTCTGTTATATGAACTTTGTTTGAAGCTTTTATAGGAAGCTGAAGATGAATGTTAATGGAATAAATCTGTAAAGCTGAACCCTAGAACCTTCTGAATAGATCAAATGTGATTAATGAGTGGCAGGCATTAGCCTATACTATATGTGGATATCTTCGTGAAACAGAAGGCTTCATGTTTGAATCTGATATGCAACTGTAAAGGAAGTCAGAAGTGAATGGGGGGTAGTTTAGCTATGCTCATCTCAAAAGTATTTGTTGCTGCAGAAATGCATTCTACTCTAAGGCCAATTTAAATGTTTTCTGCACCTCTGTCACCATGTCAGTGAATGTTCTTGTTTGAAAGACAGGTAGTAATCACCGGTATGTCTCATAAGCAAAGGACTTAATGGGAAGAGGGGAGGATATGTTCTTTTTGTTTCAGATATAGTTATTGTAGGCTTTACTGTACAACAGGATTTTTCTTTTTTTCCAAAATGTTTCAGTTTCACTGGGAAGGTTTTGTAATGAAATGCCTAATCTGTGCATGTATTTTCTGTGCACAGTGGTGAGATAAGTCGAAAAAGGCAATACCCTGAAACACTGAATTTATATACAGTGGTGAATGGACAGTAGCATGCCTATATTTGCTGGTTTTATGAATATTCCTGTTCTCTCAATCTTGAAAATGTGATCAGTGTGATACCTGTACTGAAGATGCTCTAAGCGTGTATGTGTAACTTGAGCCACCATAGGAATTCTAGTAAATCAATGGATGTTTTAAGTACTGAGCAATGTTATCCAACAGTCTGTCTTAGGAGAACTAATTTTTTTATGCTGATTGAATCTTTAGCGCCTCCAAAGTTCTTGCCCATATCATCTACACCACAGCCAGAGAGACGACAGCCACCTCAGAGACGACACTCCATTGAAAAGGAAACACCAACCAATGTGAGACAGTTTCTACCACCTTCAAAACAGAGCTCCAGATCACTTGTAAGTGGAGTGGGTGGTAGGAGAGAGAAAAAGAGGCATGCTAAGAGTATAATGAAAATTAAAACTTGGCTTCAATGTGATTAGAACTTGACTCAAAGAAAACTCCTGAATTCAGAAACAGCCTTTGGCTACTAAAGACATTTTGAAATCAAGATTTGAACTTTCTCTCTCTCTATCATATCGATCCAAAATCCCAGGTGTAGGTGCCTCAGAAAAT
>VXAL01007189.1:140897-169634 GCA_013399475.1 Chauna torquata | reverse complement strand
GCGAAACTATTGTAATCCTTGGACTATGTCGAAAAGAATAAGGTTTTGTGTTTCTAACAAAATATACTGTGTAGAATGGAAGGGCATTTGCAATCTGTTTTACTTGAAAACTTACGTATGATTTTGGTCCTCAGCACACTTATGTATCAGAACTTGCAGAATAATTAATATCTATGTACCAGGGAAAGCAAACCCACTAACAAGCAAAACTGATTCATTTACCCCTATGTAGAATTGAATGTGAAGAATTTAAATTTTTCCTTCTTTTTCTTGTCCCAACCAATAAGTGAGAGCGTGAAACCTTCTGCAGGAGAGTTTATAGTTGAGATATCCAGCTGAACTTCTTAGAAACCTTTAGTCTGCAAAATCAATGAGAGTTTAGAGTGCTTGATTAACTGTGAATTGCAGAACTTAGAGGCCAATCTGGCACATGTTCATATTGCAATTTATTAGTGCAGCTCATTTGATTGCCTAGTGACATCTTTTAATAAGAATTTTTACAAGGAATATATTAGTGTAAAAAAGCTAGTCATAAGGACCTATTAGGTGTGTGTATGCTGAAAATGACCTACAAAGCACTTTATTTCACATTATGGATATGTAATTCTTACTGCCTGTTTCTCCTGAGTAAAAAGAGTTAGTTACACATACAAACCTTAAGCTGTTATGGTGTTTATAATGACTGCACAGTCAAAGTGTTAAGCCAATTCTCATGAGGATCATGGAAACTTTAGGTTCAAATTGGTATTTTTAAGTAAGATTTTTTTCCTTTCAAAACAAGAATATTGACTCGCCTTTAATATTAAAATGAGTATTGAGTACAATTCCAGAAAAGCAAGACCATTCAATCCACATTTTGTCTTTAGTATGTTCTGTTGTATGCAAGTGTTGCAGAGAACTGAAGTTCTCTCATTTGGAGCTGCCTAACTTGGGTGTAGATTATTGTTGAAGTTTGAGTAATAACTCCAAAGCATCATTGTTTAATGAAGTTTAGTCAGTGCTTAGTGTAATTTTAATTAATTTCAGTGCCTTAGAACTAGTGTTGAAACAAAAGATTTTTCTTGTGTTCTTACTTCTATTCTGAAAAGGGGAAAAAAAAATACAACCAGTTTTCCAAAATCAGCATAATATTTATCTTTCATTTAATGTTGCATTAACATTTTGTTGTCCTTGTGTAACCTCTGGAATTAAAACATTAGCATTTAAACATGTGAACATTTTTCTGTTTCCCCTGTTGCCTGCTAGCTATTTCTATTTGCTGTAGCAATAATCATTTTTGATTGGTACAACAACAGACCCACACTATTCCCCAAGTAGCTGCTCTACACCTATAGTAGATCTACAGACTGTCTTCAAAGGAGCAATATTCACTGACATCATCGTCCTATAAATTAAAGGAATGGGCGCTCATGAGGGGGAAGGAAGTGCCTTCAAGTAAGAAATTTATTTCTAAAGGACTTAAAGCTCTGATTGATTGAAAGCATTCAGTCTGCCTCATTCACTACAGACAGTTTCTCAGTCTCCCACGATGCAGAATTGAGGTTTTTTGCTGGCATTGTGTGCATCATGCTTTCCCACCCACTTCCTCTCCCATCTCGCCCCAGCCTGCAGCCGTGCTTTCTCTATAGTGAGCCAGTTGCTATGGGAAGAACCCAGAATGAAATGCTGATAGCTGCTGGTTAGCTGTAAAGTTGCTCATAATGAACAGAAGTCATTTTGTTTGGCTGTACTGTTTTACACCTCAGAGCAAATTGCAGTTGCTTTTGACGTAGCTTGTTCTTTCCAGAAAACTAGTGATTATATGCCCCAAAGGTTTAGCTGGCAAATCTAACAAAGTTAACTCAATTCTAGTCTTTTGTGGGGTACCTTAAACAGAGTGAAGTTTCTTTGTGTTCCCTTTCTAGATAGGTAAGACAACAGTTTTTAAAAATGTGGTGGTTCCTAAATGCTAATGTTTGCCAGGTCTGCAACGTAGAAAGGTTTTCTTTTTAGCCTAATGGAAAGACAGAACAGAACTCTGAGCGCATGTAAATTGAGCGTTTCACAATTAATCTGAATCATCGCTTCAATTTATAAATTAGATCTCCAAACTGTCAGCCATGTCTTTGTACTTGCAGGAGAAATTTCCTTCCTTTATTCAGAGAGCATTAGATGTCATTGTCATTACCACACAGTAGCCCCTCTGGGCTAACTGAAAAGGTTCACCAAGCATAAAGCGATGGGAATTCCCACAGAGGTTTCTGTCTTTCTGTTGGAACTGTATAATCAACTACAGGGCTGGATTACAAATTGGGTTGGTGCTTTTTATTCTCTGGTACCAAATTCAGGAGTTCTCTACTCAATATTCTCCAACATGCAGTAATACAGAATATACGGAAATTTTGTAGATGGGTCATTTGAAGTTGTTGGATCAGTATTATCTATTTGATTCTCTTTCATTAATAATTCAACACTGGGTAACCAGTTCTCGTGCTTTATATTTGAAGATTATTCTATAAAGCTTAAATTGCTGTTGTTACTTTCTGGAGGCAGAAAGGAGAGCCTTTCTGCCTGAATTGCCTTAACTTTTTGTAGTTCTGATCATGTGAGCGCCAAGATGTGGTACCAGTGAATAAAAAATTCTGCTAGAATGGGCTACTAACAACTTTCCTTGGCCGCTCTGGGCACCACAAAGTCTCAGAGAAACTGCATGTCTTCAAGAATGCTAATACTGCGTGCCAAATTACTTTTTTCCTTTCAAATTATAAACCTGAACATTGATTGGTTAAAATAAATCTTCATAATAAAAGACAAATGGAGAGAAGGGTCAAGTGGCTTGAGGAAGAAAAATGAAGAAAACTGTCCTTGTTGCGAAGGCTGAACATCAGACCATTTAGATCACACTTAAGCAGTCTCAGACAGTTCAAAACTCATGTGATGCCCATGAATGAGCCAGTGCTATTCCAGCGGAAAGGGAGAAGCCCTCTGTTTCTGGAGTTACTAACCAGGTGGTTGGTTGTCTAGGTTGAAATTTGGAAGAAGCAATTTGGCTTTGAAATAATACGGTTTTTTTTGGCTTCCAGGAGGAGTTCTGTTACCCAGTGGAATGTCTGGCTCTGACGGTGGAGGAAGTCATGCACATCCGTCAGGTGCTGGTGAAGGCAGAGCTGGAAAAGTACCAGCAATATAAAGATGTCTACACTGCTCTCAAGAAAGGAAAGGTATGGCTGACTCTGTGGAGGTGCCCAAGCTTATTGAGGGCGTTTGGTCACACAAGCCTCTCATTTACACATTCCAGCTGATGGAAAGCTGGGAGTGGGCATCAAAGCTTTCTGGTTAGATCCATTTGTTTCTTACCCTGTATTGGAGAAAAGATATATATCCACCAAATGTCCCCCTAAATGTATAACATGTGGGTCAGCTTCCTTGAATTATGTACAGAAGCATCAAAACTTTTCCTGGAAACACCTTATTTATTTATATCTTCTATAAAAATGCAGCAGTGTTTGCAATAATCAGAGCATATCTATATGTGTATGTTTTAAACTTCACTGACTAAGGTGTTTTCTGCCCCCATGCCTTCTGCAGTATTGCTTAGCATTTCTATTCCAGAGAATAGAATTACAGCTAGCAGTAGAAAATTATGAGTTTTTTCATATGTAACTTCATTTTCTGCTAAATCAACAGAATCTTCCCTGGACTTAGTTTCCATTTCTTGATTGGGAATGTATTTATAGTCTATGTGACCCAGTAACAAGTTTTCTCACCTTATGAAACCTCGGGGCATCTGGTTACAGATGTGGTCACACTCTTCCTGGTTGGAGGTTTACCTAGTGCATGCCTGGCTTCTGTCTATCAGCTGTTTGGACCCCAGAACAAGTGGGGCACCTGTTGTGATTCTCCAGTTGCCTTGAGATGTTTCTTCAGGTTCCACCTTTCCTGTGCAGTGGACCGTGTGGGCAGAGCATCCTACGCTAACCAGCAGTTTGAGCTTTGCGTGTAATTCGTAAATTAGAAATACTTCAAAGCACACTAGAGAACTGCAAGTACTTCAAAGCCAAAACAATCCTAAATGTAATTCCCAAATCTGATTTCTTCCCAACTTTTCTGCAAAGCAGTTTCAGTAAATTTCTTGAAAATTGGCCAATACCTCTCTCCTTGTATCTGGTTGTAAATATCTCACTAAGGGAGTTGCCTTTTAAGTATAGTCTCCTACAGCTTTCAGCCTTGCATCTACTGATTTGTGTCTTTGAACTGTTGTTTTTGTTTTTGTTTTCCTAAATTATGAAATGAACAGAAATATTGATATCTGGTATCTGAAAATGTGTGAATTCATACAGCTCTCAGGATTTTTGAGCTATAACTATTATATTCAGAAGTGTACGTATCAAGCAAAGAAGGAATGAAAGCCTTCACAGAAGTCAGACGTGGCCACTAACTCTTTTTTTTGCTGTGAGCTGCAGATTGGGAATTGGTATTTACCAGTAGAAGCAATGTCCTTTTCTCCCTCTTTTGACTTGTACTTCTTCAACACCTCCAATAAGTATATTTTGACTTCATAATCTATTTTAACTGCAGGCTGTGTCTAGTATGCAGATGTAAAGATTTGATTTATTTAAGGCAGAGGAACCAGAATCGTAAAACTTCATTCATTAGATTCAGCTGTTGCATGTTGTCATGATACATAAAGCTTAGCAATGAGCTTTTATCAAATCTCACAGTAAGTTGATGCTTTGTTTAATTAACCCCACTAGTAAAATTGTTCCGTTCTGTTTTTAATTAAATTTATCCAGCCTCACATCCCAGTCTTTGGATCCCAGTATGTCATCTTCTGTTTGACAAAAAACCCTTTTCTTTGTTCAATGCCTTTTCTTCACATAAATGTTCTTAACTTGTGATCCCTACCTCCTCTGAATAAACTAAATAGATGGGACTATAAAACAGGTTTTCCTCAAGTAAGATAACTATAATAGCTCATTCCAGGACCTCCTCCAGTTTTCAAGAACATAAGATTGGAAGAAAATCATCAAATCGTATCACAGGCAACCACTTAATATTCCAGATCCTGACACAGATGGTTAGGAACAATTTCCAGCCTAAATGTACTCATGGCTGAATTCATCCCCATTTGTTCTCATGTTCTTCAGTTTTAATAGTTACTCATCATTACTGTTGTTACTCTTACTTTCCTGTTTGATTTTTTGTTTATTTTGCTTGTTTGTTTGTTTTATATAGCACTGATACAAACACCAGTGAGGGAAGAGTTAAATAAGTTAATAACTAACTGGCAGGTATTTAATTTAGGTAGGAAATTAAAAGACTGTTTCTGAATATATGAAGATACAATTCTGGACCATTCTTTTCAATATCCTCTTGGAAGTATGGACTCCAGAACTGGATGTAGTATTGCAGCTCCAGTCTCACTGATGGCAACTGCTAGATGAAGTCATAATTGAGTGTGATTTTGTCTAACGTGAACTCCTCTGTTCTTCTTTTAGCTCTGCTTTTGCTGTCGAACAAGAAGGTTTTCTTTCTTTACCTGGTCTTACACTTGTCAGTTCTGTAAGAGGTAAGTATTTAATATCTGTTAATAAGTAAGTACCATTTCAGAGTGAAAAATACGGATTTGTACCTTACATACCCCCAAATGTTTCTGCTGCATGCTGTTGATTGTTTTCTTTTCTGTAACAGTCAAGGTTTTAAAACAAACAAACAAAAAAGTATGCTAAAACGGATCTTTCCTAAGTGACGGACTTGCTTCCTTGGACTGAAACTCTTGGCAAAAAGGGAAAGAAACATTAATTTCTTCTTTTTGGGGGGAGTGAGATGGAATTTATTCAGACTCCCCAGTCAGCATTTCCATAATCCTTGTTGTTGGGGAAAACATTTCAAGGCAATTTACGTTTTGAATTATTTTTGCAATACTGGTGGGGGGAGAAGGGAAAAGGAATAATTTGCAGGCAAAATGAAAAAATTTAAGTTGAACAATAAGACAATAAATCTGAGGATCTATGGACTCACTGATTTATTGCGTCACTTACCAAAGGAAGTTTCTTTAGAGGAAAAACAGCTATTTCCTTTTTTTATTTTCTGTAGCTGTAGTTCTTGTTTAGCATTCCTCCTCACTGATTGAAGTTATTATATTGAAGAAGCTTTAAAAATAAAAATGTTTGTTTAAGGGTTTGGGGTATTTATCCCTTATTCTTGATTTAAGTAAAATTTTGCCCAGTTAAATGATTCATGCTTTCATTTTCTTATGCAGGCCTGTATGCTCACAGTGTTGCAAAAAAGTAAGTAAACAAGTTTATGGTTTGCCCCTTTCTGAACAGCTGTAATTGTTGCTAATGACACCGCATGTTCCTTCTGCTGTTTTCGACAGATGCGATTGCCATCAAAGCCATATTCTACTCTCCCCATCTTCTCACTGGGACCTTCGACCTTGCAAAGAGGGGAAAGCTTTATGAGGCCAGAGAAACCCTCTACCAGTCACCACCGATCACTGCGGAGCATGCCCAGGTGAGAAACAGCCCTAGCTCATATGTGTGTATTGGAAGTGCTTCCTAAGTGTTTCATCATGAGTTAGAAATCATTAAGAAGATACTATCTACCTGTTTGGTAGTTTTAAATGTTTCTAATGCTTGTAGTAACCTTTCTGAAGCCTGAAAATCTCTCTCTCCCATTTACTGCTTTGACTTACAGAAATAACAATACTAACAGTGTGTCTTAAACCTTTTTCACACTATGGGTGAAAAATAACATGAGGCAGGGACAAATGTTTCTGTAGCACCTCAGGGCCTTTGTAACCTAGAAGACGAGGCTCAGGGGGGATCTCATCAATGTCTATAAACACCTGAAGGGACAATGCAAAGAAGATGGAACCAGGCTCTTTTCAGTGGTGCCCAGTGCCAGGACAAGAGGCAACGGGCACAAACTGGAGCACAGGAGGCTCCCTCTGAGCACCAGGAGGCACTTCTGTGCTCTGCAGGTGACGGAGCACTGGCACAGGTTGCCCAGAGAGGTTGCCCAGGTTGTCTGCACTTTTTTTTCTGATATGAATAGACTCTCAGGAGATACATCTTGCAGGCTAGAATCACTAACTGAATGGCAATTCAATGATTTCTTGCACAGATTTATCTTCTAGCTGCTAATTTTTTTCACTTTGATGTTATCAAATTGTCCACTGATTTTATCTTATACACAGATAGTTGCGAAAGTTAATCCAAGAAATTAAATATAAAAGAAATGCTCCTTTTTTAAGTAATATGCAGTGTAAACCCTCTGCATAAATCACTAGTGTTATAATGCTGTGTCAAATTAGCCAAATACATCGTCTATTTTTAGTTACTAGTAAGATTGTTTTTGCTAGGGTAAACTTTACACATACCTTCAGCTAGTGACCCTGCGATCTTGCTGAACCAGGCAGAAGCTGTCCTCTGTAGTGTTTGCTCTTCTGGTGTCATTTTTGGGATAGGAAATGGAGTCAAGACCATTCTGTTTTGCTGTTTCCTGAAGGCATCCCTGGGTGCCCACTGCCATGCTGCTGAATAATGAGGCAGGTCCTGGTCTTTTGCCTTTCAGGTTGGCCTCAAGGTCCAAATCTGTGGATAAATCACATGAAGAGCTACAGTTTCCCAAAGAATTAATGGAGGACTGGAGCACGATGGAGGTGTGTGTGGACTGCAAGAAGTTTATTTCAGAAATCATCAATTCAAGCCGGCGCAGCCTATCTCTGGCCAACAAGCGAGCCAGGTTAAAAAGGAAAACTCAGTCCTTCTACATGTCATCGCCAGGAACCTCTGAATACTGCCCCTCTGAAAGAACTATCAATGAGATCTGAGCCTTGTGCCTTTTTCTTTGCTTTTGTCTTCATGAGGTCATCATCCATAAGAAAGGTCACTGAAACTGGATTATCATTCCGGTGCTTTGTTTCACTTGACAGGCTTGAATTTGCATTAGATCACAGGATTTCCTACTCCAATGCTTTCCAGAGACGCAGAAGGCTATGTTTTTATCTGTACAGAATGATATGCAGCTGTTTGGGTCAGCTGTTCGCACTGGAAGAAAATCAATAGTTTGAAATTGTTGCCTCTTTTGTATGTGTGCATTGAAACTAGAAAGCCTTTTCTTGCTTTCAGTCTTTTTTTTAACCATTCTTCGAGTCATTTTTCAGGAGATGAGCTAAAACATGTCTAATGGAGAACCAAATCTAACAAAGTGTCGGTGTTAGCACAATAGCAAACAGTAAGTCATATTGGCATTACCAAACTAGTAATGCCCGCATCCTAGTTTAAACAGCAAAGAGTCATATCGCACGCCAAACACTTAGTGTGAGCAATTGTGGACAAAATGATCTTTCTTTGAACCATTTCTGTTGCTCTGAGATCAGGGTTCAGCACGGGACTCTACAGTGTCTGTGTCCTGGGGCAAAACACGTGACAAAGCTGTTCACCCGTGTGGTTGGCTATTCCCCTGAGCTGCTGTACTATTCAAGCCTTAGTGTTCTTCTAAGTGTCTCCTGAGCAGGTTTTAGTAGTTTACTTTCTATCTTGAATGTATGAGGATGATTACTAGTAGCAGTAAATTTTGGTAGTAGACAGAGCTGTACAGCTTATGGGGAGGATGGGAAATAAGGGAGGCTTCTAATTTTAACTGAATACCTGTAAAGTTGTTCTTGTGGTTACTCAGAGAAAAGCGTGGGTGAGGTGTACATTTGTATTATAGTGGAGCACGCGAATACTGCTATAGTTATGTCTGACAGCATATCCACTGATAACCCCATTTTTTCTGGGGTTCATAACTTGGCTGTAAAAATTAGTATTCTGCTGAAATTTGGGACAGCGCTGTCTCAGATTGGGAGCAATCTCCCCTTCCCCCCCCCCACCTTTTTTCATTCTTTTTCCCCTTTTAATTTGCTCACAAAAAGAACACTAGACTAGCTGGTTAGAAGTTCCAACGATGTTACACTGTTAACTGAATCACATGCTTTTTGCACTTTTTTTAATATTCAGAATACTTTTTTTTAAATGCAGGCGTAGCCAGAGTTTAGTCTATAATTTGGGGCCAGATCATTTTGGTATTTAGAAAAAAGCTAACATAGCCAAGTTATTAATACTTGAAAATCAACTACTGTAACTTTTTCATAAATTTTTTAATACCCTGAGGCATATTTAATATCTATATAGCAGTGTATTATAGAACGACATAGCAGAAAAGTTTCAGATCTATTTATTAACGTTTCTATACTAAGGATTAATGAGAGATACCTCAGAACTGCTCCAAAGTAGCTGGGACTGGATTTACCTAACACGATTTTAATGATATCTTCATCAAAACAAATTCTCCTGTCCAAATCTCATGCATTTGAAAGCCCAGGAGAAGGCAGACCGTCCCGTCAGCCCTGGTACAGCGCGGTGCGGAGGCCGCATGCCGTGGTACGGGTGGCTCGGCTCCCAGGCAGTAGCTGGGCTCCACTTCCACCGCAGGTTGCATCCTGCTGCCCAAGGGAAGAGGACTTCCCCTTCAAAGCGTTTGTGTTTTGCAGCCTTCGGAGCAGCCACTCGTGTATTTAAGTTGATTTGAAAAGCACACATAAAAGTCTCCTTAAGCCTTCCCAGAGATTCATCCATCTTTATTTTTCTTTAAATGCCGCCTTGGAAAATGAGAATTTTACATACGCAGAGCTTATTGAAAAAATATTTTAACGTTTTTCTGAACCAATTGGAACAGGAAAAGCGGGGCTCAGAGCTAAGTCTCCCTCTTCAGCTGTCCCGTGTAAAGTCAGGTGTCAGGGCCCTCCCTTTGGGGTACCTCTGGAGACGTGTTTTGCATGTTAAAGCACCCCGAGTATTGGCGTGAGATAAGGATGTAGGATTGCAGGTGGTGAGTGGCACAGGCTGGTTGGAAAGGTTTGCTGTTGCTAGGGGGGTCGCCTGATCTCAGTCACATCAGCACTTTTTCTGTGCCAAAACCAGGCCTTGGGTTTGCTGCATAGTGCATCAGGAAAACTAGACTGAAAGAAATGCGTGAAATCTCACTCTGAATTTCCCCTGTTGTTTTTCTTTTAATTTTCTCCTGGAAATGCCCTGGCCACGTGCTACAGTCGCTCGAATTCTCGGCTCCCCATCCTCTCGCTTGGCGTCTCCAAGCCACTTAGGTGCAGGATGTCCATCACATTTGTTTTCCCCTTTGAGAAGGACGTAGGGCATCGCAGAGCTGGCAGCATCAAGGACAAGTAAATCCCAGGTGTGCGAAGGGAGACCAGCGCCCCGCAGCGTGCCCGTGCCGTCCCCGAGACAGGTCGAGCCCCCGCCGCCTCGGCAGCGTTCAGGATGGCTCCGGGGAAGCGGCTGCGCCCGGCCTCCGGCTTCGCCCTCACGCAATGCCCGGCAGCCCTTGGCTTGGGCCAGGCTCTGCTGCGCTAGGCAGGGCGCAAACGCCGAGCAAAGCGGTGGTTGTGCGAACCGCTTCTTGCTGCTCACGTAGAGCAGGGGGGAGCGTAGATGCCTCCCTTCTTCCCTGGAAAAAAGTCTCCGGGCTGCTGACACAAGCCGTGGCAGGCTCCAGATGTGCTGCAGAGGGCTGCCTCTCCCCTTCCCTCCCGTCCCTTCCTCCCTGCCAGTTACTCTGCATTTTGCTGGCATTTAATTCAGCAAAAGAAAAAGCAGGGGGTTGGTTTAGCATGCAGAGCCCGACGGAGCTCATCTCACGCTGCCTGGATCTCTGCGGAGTGGGCTATTTTTAGCTTTCCATCTCGCTGCTTGCGCTAGCATCCCCAGTCCCCTCCAGTCGCTTGCCTGCGTACCCCGCGGTGCTGCCCAGCATGTCCTGTTTGTGGTCTGAGCTTCGCGTTAGCGTCAGAGGATGAAATCAGAAGCCTGTAAATATGTGTAATATATTTATTAATGTTTAGGAAGTCTCCATCAATCATGCAATGGGAATTGACTTTCCCCTGATGTTTTAAAGAGAAAATGAGTCCTATTTATACGTGTGTTGGCTGTTATCTTTATTAGAGTTAACGCTTTCAGCCCCTTAAGACAATTTGCACTCCATAGGCATTTTAGAGTGAATTACTGCTGAAAAGAAGGTGGGACCAGCACACTGAGCTCCCTTCCGTGAATTTTTAAAATCTTGTAATTTTTCTAGTTTTATTAATATGCCCACGGTCTGTTTAAATACACCCTAGGAGACCCAAGGAGTTAAAAACACCATTGGCAGTGTCAGTCTTGTTTCATGTATGAACCTGGTTGTGGAGAATTCAAACTGGCTGTGCCTCAGCGCTGCGATGGAGGAAGCAAGCAGAGCTTTGCTGCAGCTCTCACGTGTATGAAACCTGAAGCTGCAAATGTTCATGGCGACAATATTGCTTACGGGGTTTGTTGGTTTTTTCCTCCCTTTCCCCATTACTTCCTTTATACTGGGAGGGGTGTTACTGGGCGAAAATAAAATGCCTTTCCATTATAGCCTTTGTCTGTGTTAATTATTCCTGTGGAAGCAAATGTAAAGTTTCTATCATCTCTTCTTTTTCCTGCTTTTATGGGTTTGTAAAGATGAGTCGGCCGGTTCTTTTGGCAAAGATTTGTTAATGAAAATGATTGAACAACATCTGAACGCTGGCTGGGCTGCATGAAGGGAAGGAAACATGTCAAGTACTCTTAGAGCAGCAATAAAACTGCTTATGTTACCCCAGTGGCGCGATTAGCATGTAATGCTCGTTTCTAGTCAGAGCCTTCTGTAACCAAGGCGTTATTACTTCAAACACTGAAGCGCTGTAGCTGAGGAGCTCTCACTTTTCCTGCGCATAGTACAGGCTTTGAGAAATCTCCAGCCCTCATCTTTGAGAGGGAAATGCTGGCAATTGTTTGGAGAGTTTTTTTTTATTATTATTTTAGTTGATTGGTTTTATTTTGTTTTTAAACCAGAAGTGGAGAGGCCTTTTTTATCACAACTATTATGTTGTTCCCTCTTCTCTTTCAAGTGCCCCTTTGGCTCCCAGGCAAGTTCCACATCAGCGCCCATGCTTAGTCACTGGCTGCATGCCGTGTAGTTTAAAACTAATTTAAAAGCGCTGGCTTTCGACTCATGACTGCTACCTTCATGCTTTACCTCATCCAGCAGTTCTGTACCTCTTCTAGGAACGTCTTTCTTACGAGCTCAGGCTCACCTGCGCACCAGCAGCACCACACAGGCATGAGGGCCTGGTGCCGCGACCGCATGCTCTGGTGCTACAGCACGTGGACTCAGTTAATGTTAGCAGAACATTTTATAGTATTGTCATGTTGCTAACTTGGAGCTGCTCTAGTTTATTTTTTGTCTTCTTTTGTGTATATGTACATATCTTAAGGTAAATCTGGGACTGTTCATGAATATTGAGTCCAGCTATAAAGATCTGTTTTGTTGTTTATGGCTGATTTTTTTACTGCTGTTTCATATCTTTTGGGTACATGACATCATTCCTATTCACTGAAAGGTTCTGGTAGGCAAACAAGCAGAGAGGTGCATTAGCTCAGTCTGATGTGATGCAGAGACATGGACCCCGGCTCCTGACACGTAAGTGTAAGTTTGTGGACGTTGTCCTCGTGGCAGCTTGATCAAGTCCCGCAGTGTGGTCCTCCCACCGGCAGAGCTGCCGCCAGCTACCACGTGCACAGGGTGGGCGCTGAGCAGGGGCCACGCACGCTCGGGCAGCCCAAGGCAGAGCAAGCCCACGGCCCCCGCTGCTCGTTCTTGGCTTGACACTGAAAAATGTGGGAGCTGGACTTGTCGCTCAGTTTACCTAGAGTAAGCTGCAAGCCCTTCTGTGCCCCAGGGCCCCAGCTGCAAAAACAGGGACTGCAAAGCAGCTACAACTTCAAAGAATTTTGAAGGCTGCTGGTAGAGATGAGTGCCCAGGATCAGAGCTGATAGCAGCCTGCACTGCACGCTTCCAGCAGCCTTCAGGACGTAAGAGCACCAGGTCAAAGGGCACTGAATTCCATAGTGTTGGAACTTTACAACATTCTGACGAGCCAAGGTTTATGAATGAATTTTATAGTGCTAGTCAGCACTCAAACTATGTCATAATCAGGAGATGGAGCTAAATATCTAATTAATGGACTCAGCAAATTTTCTGTAGTGATAGCTTTGCTTGTTTGTTTGCACTAAACTGCAATTCAGTAACTTTCTCATTGCTTTAGTTGGGCTGCCTTGCAGTGGCAGTGCCTGACTGACCTGAATTTCAGATATGTACGTGGCCTGCACTCTGCACCGTGAAGTCACGAAAGAAGCCAGCGCAGCCTGTGGTGGCAGCTGCAGAGAACCAAGAGAGGCAGGTGCCGGATCGAGACAGGTTGTGTAGAACAGTTCTGGAGGAAGCCATTTGGAACAGACCTTTCAGTAGCTATCAAAACACATCTAAGCACTCAGTCCTTATCTAGAGGTGCTACTTAATGTACATCGCTGAAAAAGACATTTGATTGTTAACCCATACAATTAAAAAAAAAAAAAAGTGAGCATCCATTAGGAGAAAAATACGTTCTTGGTGCCTCCCATGCAGGTGTAGCGTTTACATTAAGCTCTGGGGCCTCCCTGCGTTTCTCTGACCATAGTCAGGCCTGTGCTACACACTGGGGGCCAGCAGCGTTTTGGATTTTGCAGGACAGGCTGTAGGCCAAACAAATTGCAGTGTGGGATGGTTAAATCGGATTTCATGGGGTGCTAAATCTAGAATTAAAGGACGTAGACATAAATTAATGCAAATTTGGCTTCCAAAGTTTGGTGGAAATAAGCAATCCCGTTGACGTGCAGGTATAGAGCAGCTACCTTCTCAGGACCCAGCTGACGGGACAGCCAGAGGCCAAAGCCCAGATTTGGCTTAGACCACTTAAGACAGGCGCATTTCTGCTGAAGGGGCTGGTGGGTACATTACCTGTGAATCAGAAAGCAACACAAAGACAAAAGGAGGAGTGTATTATTTGAGCTTTCTACTAAAGCTGGTTCCCCCGCCCTTTCCCCTCCTTAACAAAAGAAAGAAGAAAATCCCAAGCAGGAGATGCACTTTTGGGACACTAAAAGGCCAAAAGCACAAACCCTTCCCCTCTGAACTTCTCTTGCTTCTGTGCTGTCACTGCGCATGTACCTTCTGTGCAGCTTCAGGTACACCAGGGGCAGCAGCTGTCATCACAGAGAACAGCAATAGAATTGTCTTCTGCTCGTCTTCATGTTATGTGGTACTGAAACAATTTCTTGTTTATGCATTACTAATAAAACGTTCTTTAGAATGGCATTTCGTTGCTCTCACTTTCTTGATCTAATTGTAAAAATGGGAAGCATCATTTGTTACACAGCACAGCTGGGAAGGTCACAGTCAACATTTGGTTGGTTGGTCGGTTACAGCCCTGAACCTTAGCTGCTGCCCATTTTAACCAGGTTAGAAACAAAATTACAGAAGAGTAAGAAGAACTGTTGCACCAGCAGGGCCCCAGATTAGGACACGATCTTATTTGCAGGTGCCTTCCAATAAAAATGAGCATCATAACTCAATCACCTTAACTGTGGAAGAATTAGGAGGACAGGCGCTGTTTCACAAGAATGCCTTTCATTGAACAAAGTCATTGTGAAAGCTTGACCTTCCCCCTGGAGCTGCAAGTAAAAGGCTAACACGTACCTGCATAATTCTACCTGTGGCGAGGAGTGGTGGGAGGGGTAAGGAGATAATTTATTAGCTATGTAAGGTCTCAGGTACAAGTCACAGTTAATCATTTTAGGTGGCTCCTTCCTGTTTTATTGCTAAACGAAGCAGCTGACAGACCCAAATGGAATTACCAGTTCAGACAAAGCGCAGCTACAGCGCTTTTGAACAGCATGATGTGTGGCTTACAGCGAGTTCCAGGAAGTCTCTTACTTTGTCCTAGCATTTCCTAGCACAGACCAGCTCAAATAATTTTTCTACAGACTTCTCTAAAAACCATTAGCCCATTTTACATCACAGGAGTTACACCCAGAAGATTTTTTTTTAACTGAGGATGGCATTTATTGAAGATAGCACCATAGTGTACATAGACGCTTTACAGATTCCCAGCCTTCACAGCTTACAATCTAGGAAGATGCAAGAATAGTAAAGGTATTACCAACTGCTCCATTTGAAGATTTAAATGAAAACTGTCAAGGAATGTCACTGTTCCCGTTCGTCTTAGTGCTACTTTATCACATGATCACGTACAAACTCCCAGTAACACGCCAAGCGCTGCAGTTCAGTGTCGGCACTTACGCTAAGCAGGTCTTTCAAGAATAGCGCAACTTACACTAGGATTTCCCGACAAACATGAACCTCCCTGCACCACGCCAGTTGACGTGGTGGGGGAAAGAAGCATTGGGAAGCATGGAAGACTGACATGGAGCAAGGGCAAATCCACCACCACCACCTACGCAAAGCAGACTACGCACACAAGGCCATTTGATGGCACCATTTAACTCAATGACGTTTGCTGCTAACTGCATTAGCAAGACATCAGCCAGAAAAGAGAGTTTACCTCAAGCTTGGTATCTTCAACATCTTAAAATCCATCAGGGCCAAGAGCTAACACACCCCGTTTTCCAAGCCCAGGGAGCCATTGCTTGTCTTCCCTCACTCTTCTCCCTGCAGCAGCCAGGAACCAGCTGGCAGCCCAAACCCCATCCCCAGCTTCACCATTCCACAGCGGGGCTTTGCGAAGCAGCTGTAAGTCCTGGGCAGGGTGAGCGGTCACGCTCCTAACCTGCAGACCGGACACGCTGGCAACGAATTCTTAAAACCAAACCACCTCCCCCAACACACATCCCCCGCTCCTCCCTTTCTCTTGAATTGCAACCCAATGGTCGAGAAAAACTTGAACAGCAGCAAACCACCTCAATCCCCCAGTGCACAAAACATTACTTTCATTCTACTTTTAACTCTTGAAGTGCAGGATTATCATTCAAAACAGCACTTGCTGCCCATCAGTCAACATGGTCAACAGTGCTGAGCTTCCTTCTGCTTGGTGCCCAGCACTTCAAGACCCTTCCAAGTAAGTATTGACTTAACACCATTTCTGCTTTATTAACTTTTTTTCTTTCTGTGTACCAGGCTGCTCCTGCACCAACATAAAAAAGCTAGCCCAGCACTTTCCATCACGTGGCTTTCTGTCTTTGACTCTCAGTCATTGCATGTGACACAAAACTGACTTCAGAAATATCTTGGAGCCACTACCAGTAAATACAAGACATGGGAGTTTCCCTAGGGAAGGATTGGTGTACAGGACCAAGACATGCAATTCCGAAAGTTTTTTCTGCCCCAAAAGGTAAACTCCGACTACACCAGTGACAGAACTGGGGTGGGAAGCATCATGCTTCAAAAACAGTTACGCACAACAGGGCTCAACATACAGCTGCTGATCCTGTCAGAGCCCATGGACAAGACTCATATGGTCAAGGCAGAAGAGTGGAAGATCTGTGTGCAAACTCAATGAGCAGAAAGCAGAAGAGTGAGAGTCTCCATGGAAGCTTTCAGAAAATTAAGAATCACTTCACCTGCTAAGCACTGGAGCCCACCTGGTCGCAGTACGACCACTGTCCGCGAGGGTACTTTGTACATGCTGGCAAAACAATCGCAGGAAGAACAAGCCCAGAGCGGCAGGAGTGTCACCTACCCCAAAGACAAGGTGAGAAACAGCAGCACTCTTCTGGCAGTGGAGAGAGGCAGCTGGCTGCCAGAACTGACCTCTGGAAGAAGTCAGTCTCTTTCCTACCCTAAGCCTCCCCTCTCCCATTTAGCCTAGAGAGCAGCAGAAGAGGACTGAGCACATGACGACAAGGTGCTGATCTGTGGTGAGTGGAACAGCAGAGAGATTGGAAAACCACGTGCCTAGCTGTCTAGCTCCTGAATGGCGTGAAATGTGGAGAGAAATCAGCCCAACACCTACAACAGGCAAAGAAAACAGAAAGGAGATGCTGCAACACAAGCAGGTAAGGATTTGTTTCTGGAAGAATGAAACAAAGTGCAAAGAAAGTAATCGATAAAACTGAGGCATAACTGGTAC
This sequence comes from Chauna torquata, assembly GCA_013399475.1. Lineage (NCBI taxonomy): Eukaryota > Metazoa > Chordata > Aves > Anseriformes > Anhimidae > Chauna > Chauna torquata. Next base: position 152,625 of record VXAL01007189.1, on the reverse strand, counting down.
TGATCGTAAGATGTAGCAGACGATCTTGGCCCCAGGCAGAATATCGGTGCTTGCAGTGATTTTCCTGGGATGGAAGCTAGTGCTGGAAGGTGCTATGAGCACATCATTCAAGTTTAAGACAATACCTAAGCAATTATTTCAAATCTGATGTAAGAAGCACCTTTGACAATTCTTTCTCTGAACTGAAGCAGCACATGAACCTCTCAAAAACTCTTCTACCCGCTCACAGTTCAGTTTTCACCATCTCCAATAAGCACGTATGGAAATGCTGCAGTACAGGTTTCCACGTGCACACACACTTGCCCATCTGTTCCTCTAATTTGCAGAGCTCTGCCATAGCTGCACTCCCCTTTCTAGCTGAACGCCACAAGGCACTAGAACAGCTTCTGCGTTCTTTACACAGGAAGTGGCATCACTCATTTGAGAAGCATGACAATGACTTGCACCAAAGCTATCCAGCACATCTTCCAGAAGGGAGCTGCTATCAGACTTCCAGGTCTAAGTTTCTTTTCCAAAACAAGAAAAGCTTTAGGTCCATATAAAAAGACCAATGTAAATGTTAGCTACTCATTTAATTGCTTTTGACTAATATAGATATATATTTTAAATTAAATTAGAACCATGTAATTTAGCTAGACTATACTTACACTCAAATTAATGTTCCCTTTCAAGCTAAACAGAATATGAACTCTGAGATTACCCTTAAGCTACAGACATTTTAAATTACCAGATCAAAACAGTGACCAACATTTTACTCTTCTAGTTGTTTCTTTTTTTTTTTTTAAAAAAAGTTACTCATGCTTCCTAAACACAGGCTTGCCACTTGAACAAGTAAACATCCTTGCAACAAATTTTTTCTGTGCACATAAAAAATTTAAATGCCCCAACAGAGGGCTGTCTAAGAAACGTATACTACACCTGAACCAAATAAAGTTTTGTGAACTTCAGACAAAGGCTAGTACTGATACTAGTATATATTTCCATATATTTTAAAGGAGGCAGTTTCTACAGTTAGTGCAGTATTTTTCCAGATAATAAGAAGCATTTAGAACGATTCTAAAAACATTTGTACCAATGTGGCAAAGTGTTGAAAAAAGTTCAGTTACACTAGTAGTCAGTAGTTTGTAGAAAGCACTCAAAAAGGAGAATCTCTTTGTTTTTCTTGTACTCTTTGTCTTTTCCTTTTAGGGCATGAAAAACATGTGTTTACGAAACATCACCCTTCAGATTTCAAACTTCCCGTTTATTTCTCATTTCATCTCTTCTTGTTATTGCATCAGTTTCTTCCTCAGTTAAGACGTGACGTGAAGAGCAAGGACCAGCGGAACAGCACAGCCTCTTCATTCCAGTAGCCTACAAGTACCCTTCTTACAGATAAATAAGAGAAGTATTTTCCAGCACCTTCCAGGAATTACCACTTCTCTTCTGCTAGTGAGGGGAGGAACTAGGGAAAGTTAATAAATATGACAATAAATTATACCCTCCTCCCCACAAAAAAAACAAAAACACCTGTTTAGGCTATTAACATCAACAGAAACTATATCTTTGTTTGGATATAAACATTTAAGAGGTAAGGTACCTATCACGTTCAGACAGCACACTTGAACATAAGAAGAGTTAGTACCACACAAGTTTTAGCTTTTGGGGATGATCCTCTAGATAGGTATCTTACTCTATAACATCACGTTCTGTCTCATGTAGTTCCCTTTCAATGGTTATACGATGCTGTCAGATTACAAAACAAACAGAACTCAGTGCTCCAGTACCTATCAGCTCTTCACAGAACAGATGCTCATACGTAGAGCCTCAATAAACACACTAGTTCTTTTCAAGTTTGAGTATGAAAAACTGAGATGGTGTAAAATATAACATACTCTCAATCTTTGTTATGAAAGGCACATTTAGGCAGTTTTAAATGTGCTAACTGTTTTGTTTCCAGTGTTTAAAAGAAATCATTTCAATGAAAAGAGCATCTGCAGAGGGTCAATTCAATCTTCAGTATGCAACAGGAGCTGCTGTAGACATGAAAGATGAAGTTACTTTTCCGCTGATCCAATATTCTTATAAATATATAAAATCTATGCAGATCAGCCTTGGAAGGGAGATCTACAAAGCAGTCAGCAGAATAAATTTTTTCTGTCAGTTACTTGGTATTTTCGGCTTTTATTTTTCTGTTGATGCTGCTGCCATGGCTGGTTTCATGCCCTCGCGTGTTGATTTCAGCTCCTCCAGTTCTGTGTTTAGTTTGCTGATGACCCACTCCAGGGCATCCCGACCCTGCCAAGAAAATACTGGTATTTAGGATCAGAACAAATACAACGCCACTGCTCATGTTTCTATAGTTTTTCCTCTGTCAGACATAAGATTTGTTTCAAAATTAATTCCACATCCTGCATGGTTTGATACAGGATTATATTGATTATTTCTTACCATCATTTTACTGAAACTTCACTGCAAAGGCATTTGCATAACCCATAACGCAAGAAGTAAATGCAATATTGGTGTGAGCTCGCAGTAGCGCACCTATGCAAAAAGCCTCATTCAGCACTTAATTTCCCTTATGTAAGAGAACTGCCATTTTTACTGTTTGCTGCTCCCACCACCCTAAAAATACCAGCAAATTTATGAAAGAGTCTATATACCATTCACAGATTCATTAACCAAGCTATATACAGACACTTTTTGAGAAGATCCAGGATAAAGAAATACAGGTCTTCCAGGTGCTCTTTGAAGTAGCAAAGAATTGATTTGATCTCTAGCTAGAGTTCAAAGAGGTGGCCTTGCATTGAGTTCTATATTCATGCACAGTGACTTTTCAGCACATAAAACAGCCTAACTGAGAGACTACAGCTGCACCTTTTATATCAAGGGACGGTCTTTCTTTGGCCAAGTCTCAGAATGGGTAGGGAGCGCCTCAAAGCCAGGCACTGAGAGCCTACGTTTTAGTAGGAGCAGTGGAATCCAGCAAAATAAGCATGTCAGAAGTCTTTTGCCTTACGAAGGTGCTGTAGCAGCTGCACCCTGGTGACCACAAGATGAGCATGCAGCCACACAACGAAGCCAAGAAAATAAAGAGAAACACTTTAACTAAGTTAAAGTGGAAGATCTTAGAGCTCCACAGTCTCAGAATGATGGCTTTTGCCAAAACAAGCAGATGGGATGAGCCCAGGAAAACGTGTGGTCTTTTTTCTTCTAAGGAGAAGCCAAGACACATTCACCGCTGTTACCCTACTAAGAGCAAGAAGAAGAAACAGTGGAAAGCAGTAACTGGGAGCCACATGGCTCTAGCCAAGTCTATAGAGGTTCTGGAGGTAAAGGGTGTGAGCTCGAAGTCTTCAGGAGAGCAAGCGCTAAGAGTTCAAGCCCTCTGTTGTGACTGAGGGAAAGGGGGGAAAACCACCTCTCCCGTCACAGACTTTTGCTCTCATCTCTGATGTACTGTTTCTGTTGCATGCACGATAGGTGATAAAGTGAACCAAAGCTTCACAATGTGTCCAGAACCTGCCTGTTGCGCCACTTCCGAACCACTAAGCATGAATGAGAATCTGCATAAATAACTTCGAAAACGTAGAGGAAAAAAAAAAGTCAAAACAAAACCCACATACATTCTTGAAAAATATTTAGGGAAGCTAGAAATATTTTTCTGGAATATTAAAAGCCCAGTTCCAGGGTGCAAAATATTACCTATTAAATGAAATATAGTTTTACTATGAATATGAGTATATTTTTCTCAAGACTCTCATTAAGTTCAGTGAAGGGCTGACTCTGGTTCTCTTCAGGTTTTTCATATTGCAGGGACCCACAGAATAAACACAAAGTCCTTAAACAGAATAGCCATCCGCACATCACAACAAAGTGTTCAACCCTGGGCTGGAGCTCAGCAAGGGGGATTCAGCTGTACCGAGAATTACCTCAAGAACTAAGAGCTTCAAATTAACTTAGTACATGATATGCCTTTAAAAATATCAACAAAATTTAACAAGGCACAATTTAAATTGTCCAGTTTGAGTTGCTGGAAAAATTCCTCAGAAGAGTATGATTTAACTTCCGAGTTCCTCCACTTGCACACCACGCTGACCATGCTTCAGCAGGTGATTACTTCCACCATCTCTCCATCCTGTGCAAGACCTGGAAACACTAACAAAGCATGCATAAAAGCAACCAGACAAGAGTAAGCTACTGCAGAGCAACAAGTTGCAGCTAGCCATGAATTAGCTGAGTAGAGTGCTCTGTAAGGAACAAAGAGGGGGGAGAGGGAAGGAATCCTCTTTCAGTAAGCACGCATTTGGATATTTAAAAGTCAGGTTAAAACGTCCTCTCTTTGGTGACACACAGGTACAGAGAACTGAGTAAGACAGCAACAACTTCTATGTTACATTTATGTAATTGCACAAAGAAAGCTTGTCAGAAAGTCAAACACCTTTGATCTAGAAAACGCTCAGTAGAAAAACACTGAGATCCTTTTCAGGCCCTGACTATGAAACAGCCAGGTCATAGTGTTTTAGTTAATATATTTGTTGACAAGACGAAATAACAGCGTGCAACATTCAACTAGAACTTCAAGATAATTTCTTTCAGCTTTTATGACTACATAGGTCTGCACATTTTTTCTTAGACCTGCATATGCTATATGCTGTAATTTGCAGCTAAGAATAAACTTGTGATACTGGCAAGGAAGACCTCAAGAGTATTCTGCATGGGAAATCAAGTTACAAATTTTAACAAGATGTAAAAGCCTCCAAGTATTGTAGAACCAGTTTAAAAAAAAATCTGACAGAGGATTGGCCTATAAGGTTTCATACTGTACAACAATTTCGGTAGTAACTCATTAAGCAAGCACATTCATAACCAAGCATGCATTTTACATTAGTCTTCATTGCATGTGTTAGCGGCGTGATGGGTTCAGTAGACCAAACGCTGCGTATGAAGATTTGTTGGTATAGCTTAAGTGACTGATAAATGCTGAGCCTCTGTAGTTGACATTTTCTAGAAAAACAGCCATAAAAGCTTAGTGGAATGAGAACATAGAAGCAAACACTCATCACATACACTGATCTCAAAGTAAGCAGTGTAAAAAAAACCCTACGTTCTTAACAAAGAGAAGCAGCATGATGGATTTTTTTTTTAAAAAGGAATCTTATTAGTCGAAGTATAAGCTAATACAGGAATGACAGAGACAGGCTGCACTGGCTAGTAGAAGAAAAACCATCCGCAGAGGTATCAGAGGCAACTGCACTCAGTTCTCTCAACCCTGAAGTCAGATTTTGTCATAGCCTCATACCTTAAGGGACACACCACTACCAAAAAGAACAGAACTACAAAGCCAGTGAAAACCACCAAGAGTCTGGTATTCTAACAGCTTCAGACCAAATTTGTACAGATTCCCACAGAAGTTGACAGAAGGGCAACAATATTCCTCAGGCATAAAAAAAGCAAAATACAATTTCACTATGCAAAAGATTACCCTTGTTAGACAATCTGCTTTAAGAAACCAATTTTATATCCTAGGAGTACAATCCTGTTTCATTTTTATAATGCCAATTCCAGTCATTAAACCACATATTAATTCCTTCAGATACCTGTTTTACATACTGAAATCACAGAAACTAAGACCAGAGCAAACACTTGATAGAGGGACTCATTCACATGCCCAGTTATCTGCAGTAATCATTCCACTTTTATACCATAAGCAATACTCTGGCACAAGACATAGCTGCAGCAGGTTCATCATTTGGTGACATAAGTGCGGGATAATTGATCCAGTCTAGGTCTGACCTACCTCTACAACTGCAGTGTAATGAACATGTTTGCCATTCCTGTATGTAATGTATATAAAACACACATGCAGGTTAATTCATGAAATTCACATCACAACAATCCATGCACACATTTGCTAGAAAGCTGAAATGCTGTACCAAGAAGAAGAATGCTGGCATTACCACCAGTTAGTACAAACTGTAGATGTGGAGAACTGCTAGCTTAGAGTGCTTTCAGAATTTTGAATTATCCACTCAATAGCATCCCACCCCTGGAGTAACACAGAAAAAAATTTACAACATATGGCAAAAGATTGTTCCGTTATCAGTGCAATAATAACGCATCATCTGCCGTCTCTGCCTCAGAGCAAAATCTCAGTACTTATTTCTTCAGAAGAACAATACATTTTTCAGCTGCTGTCGTGAAGTTTAAGAAGGGTGCTAAGAACACAGAAGCGTAGCACAGCATGCTAGAAGAGCTAGTAATAGCAGAGTAGGTTACTGGATAGCAAAGAAAGGGCTGCAAGTACAAATTCCTGCCAAGCTCAACATCTCTAAAGAGACTCTTCAGAGAAACAGACAGGACAAGATGATCTTTTTCATTTGTACGTATCCTGTGAGCCAGCGGGTTACTTGAAAGTGGCAGAATAGAAGAACAACCTTTAAAAAAATCGAGCTCTCACACAGGTGACAAATGAATCAGTACCAAGAAATATTTACACTCATTCTCCGAGTTCAACAGACTAGCTGAATAGCAACTAGCTAGTGCCTTGGTACTGAGTCAGGCTGAAGTTTTGTTGTGATCCAGGGCCTGGACTGCTCTTGCAAGCCCCACATAGACTTTTAAATGGAAACTGGATCGGAAGAGAACTGTAATTTGACTGAAACACGTTCCATTTATGGCTTTCAAACAAACAGAGAGAGCACTCAGCTAGTTAATGTTACTCTTCAGTGTCTAGAAGTTATCCATCACTCCTTCCTCATCCCCCAATTTTAACCCAATTTCCTCTCATTTTTGGAGAAGCACAAAGAAGTGAAGTAAAGGAGGCTTCCTCCTTCTCTGACCGAGTTGGTCAATGCCTCCTATCAAGTTGGGTTACACTGCCTTGGTTGAGCAACATTTCTCACAGGGACAAAGGGCTGTCCAAAGCACAGGCTCTCTGGCCTAGTAGAAGTTACCTGGGCCAAATTCCCAGTGTGCTGAACCTCTCTAGCAATGCAGAGCACAAGCTCACATGTCAGTTGCGCTCATCCTGCTGTTAGACAGATGCCTATGCTTCTCCATCAACTCCACTTCCTTCCCACCTTCCCCAGAGAAGTATAGGACAAAGAGCCCAGGAATAAGCACTCTCAAAACTCTGCCTGTGCTGAAGTTCAGCTCTATGGCTGCAAGCCAAATAGAAAAAGGAAGCACAAGACAGAGGAGTGGGTGTAGAGTTACCTACAAAAGCCAGCATAGTTTTATCTCTTCAAAGATTATGCCTCTGCTGACACAACATTACTTTCAGCCAAAGGCAAGGAGACAGCTCAATAACGGATAGAAACTAGAGCAACTCACAAAGACGCACAGAAAATATGCTGGCATTAACTGCTAAATCCAGATTACAAAGGCTGAAAAGGAAGTTACACTCACTACTAGTGCTAAGTCCTGTAAATGCATGTCCAGTGTTTAAAAAGGTACTTTGAAAAAAAAAAAAACACCCAAACTAATGTGTCTGGTATGTGTAGCTGTAGCCTGCACAGAGATTGGTTTGTTCTGATATGCAATTCCAGTTGAAAAAACAAAGATTTAGTAGTGAAACCTTTTCATACTTTGGTAAATTATAGTCTACTTCCTGAGGTCCTACAAAAAGTTGACTGGAATTCTGTGTGCAAAATTTAGAGAAATTAAATGTAGTATTCAGCACACATACTTGACAATTAGTATTTCAACAAAAAGAAAGGTGTGGATGGGGGGAGAGAGGGAGAAAACAGAATAAAGAATATGTACCTTTCTGGCATTAGAAGATATTGTATTTGCCATTAAGCTTTCCAAATAACTGCTCAAGCTAATGCCCTTGACAGTAATAATTGCTTCTTGAGTTAGCACAGTTCTGTAAGAGAATAAAGAGAAGTTAATATTTAAACTGAATTTGACTAACATACTGTGACTCCTGTACACAAAGAAGCACACAACTATCCTTACTTACTTTTCTGGGTTTTCAGGATGAGGTGTGTAAACCAGTCGCTCGTCAACAGACACCAAGTTTGTGAGAGTAATCTTAAAGAGAAAAAAAAGACCCGAAATTCTCACTTCCCATCTTTCACTTTTGTGTTATTGACAGCACTATTCAGTACCACAGCAGTCATTTTAAAGTCAGAGACAAAGCAGCATACACTGAATAGGAAACCCAGAACACTGTCAATAAAAACACCTATAAAGGGTGATGCATCTTGTCCTATCCGACATCTAACTATATCAATCAAAGTTCCTAGTCACAGTAAGCTGCACAAGCAGTTTTCCACTTGTTTTCTCTGAATGTTGAGCCACATCTGATTATGTAATACAATTCAGAGAGACTCTTTAAGACCAAGACCACTATAACACTATTCAGAGTGTACAGAAAATTAGTATTCAGGAAAGAAAATGCCTCTTGTACAAAGACAAGGCTCTCCTACAGACAGCTCTACTTCAAATCTGATGGTTACAAGTTCCCAGGATATCAAAATACAGTATAATGCTTCATTTACACTTGTGGAAAAAAAGGCATTTCAAATTAAAACTTCTGTTGTAAATAGCAGCATAATGCAGAACAAGTTACTTGTCTAAAAGTCAAACTGTCATGCTCATTCTGAGAGAGAATTTTATTAAGAACAGAATCATAAATGCTTGATCCCAAAGTATTTGTGGGAAGAAGGGAAAAAAAAAAAAAAGCTAACTGAGACATGTGCCTCCTTCCGATGAAAGATGTAAACACATTTCCAAATGTTAAGAGAGATAAAACATCTCATCTCCAGAACTACTTATCAGAAACTTCTTAAGCTATCACTCACATTAGTTGAGCAAAGCTCCATCTTTTTTTCCACTGGATCTACCACAGAATGTTCCTCAATGTAAGTCAGAGTTCTACTTGTTCCTAAAATCTGAAAGTGAAGAGAGACAAAAATAAAAAATAAAAAAGTACTAAAACAAAAAACAACAATACCGAGAGCATAAATCCCAAACAAATACACTTCACAAATACCACAACACTCATCAGTGGCAAGACTACACGGTGGTACGTTGCATCAGTCATATAGAATGACAAATACCAGTCTAGAAGGCATATACAGACATAAAACGCTGCAGGCACATGAAAGCCTACAATGTATTCTCGCTACAAACCACGCTGATTACAGCTTATGTGATATTTGTGGATGACATTTCCTATAAATTAAGCTTTTACTTTGAATTCAGCTCTTGTTCACATGATGACATAAAAATGCATCACATTCTTAATAAACCATTAAGACTGTAAAAGCATACCGCTTTTACAATACTCGGCAATCCCCACTCTGTGCTGAGAAGACGGTGACTATGCAGCCTCCCCTGGTTATCAAGGCTTCTGTCGAGGACATCTACTCCTACCACACATGGATTCATTGGGTTGGGGTACTTTCTCATAGCAGCTTTGATCACTGTATCCCATGGGTGCCTGGAAAAAGAAGAGAAGACAATATTTGTAACTATTTTGGATTTAACTGCAACTATTCAGACAACCCTAAATCAGGGCTCTAGCTTTCATAACATGGCATGTGCTGTACAACTTCATAGCTCCCAAACATCTCTTCAGAATTCAGTGATGCTTGGAAAGGCCATAAGAAAGTATTGGTACACAAACAGCAAAATAATATATATTCCTCTCCTCAGAATGAAGAAAGGAATTACTAACCCATGACTAACAGCAGTAAGGGCAAGGGGCAACAGTCACAAACTGCTACCTGTGACACTCCAATTAGCAATACAAAAAACCACGGTGACAGGGTGGCTGACCACTGAGCCTGTTGAATCTCCACCCACTTCAGAACTCAACTGAAAAAGAAACCTGACCTAACATTTAAGTCAGCCCTGCTCTGAGAGGGAAGCTGGACTAGATGACCCCCAGAAGTCCATTCCAACCTAAATTCTTCTATAATTCTAAGCACACCAAATAAATGAGAACAGAAATTATTAGCTTGTTTCCTCCTAGAGTAAAAAAGCAAAGCGATGTTTGACTCAGTTTTTAAAAAAGTAGTCAAGAAGCTCAAAATAAAGAAATATATTTTTAGAAACCACATCAACTCTGCTGCCTTAAGTCTGCACCTTTCCTACCGCTTCCAGCAGCTCGCTAGCATGAATTACAGCTGTTGATACTCCTCTCAATACAGAACTGTTGAGATTATCAGGCTTTGATAATCTTGAACTACAGGGATCAGAGCAGCCCCGCTACTGGAGGACAGGCTGTCCACATGTTCTCGTTGTGGGACTTCATATATCTTCTTCTGAAATAACCAATGCTAAGGCTCCAGCAGAGACTAGATAAATCATGGCCTTGATTCAATACTGAAATTTTGTTCCTAAACAATTTCTGTATTCAGAGTAACCAACAGACCTGGAATTAACCTTTAACGGTACCTTTAAAAACCAACTATCGATATCTAACTTAAGAAGGCTTAGGAGTGCCAACCTGTACGTAGGAGTTGCACTTATGGCCCTAAATGGATTTGATTTTTAAGCATGCTGTTTTTTAGTCTTAAAATAGACCAATACAGAAGGACATCCACAGTACACTACAGAAAGAACAGATTCTTGCAAAAATAAGTTATTATTCTCAACAAGAGGAGTAAGATGAGGCTTTTCAGTTTTATTGGCGTAAGCAGGAAAAGTAGCCCTCAATTCCCTAGCTCTGAAGGACAGCTGGAACACCATTCTTTGTTATCTTCAGTGACTATACATCATAATCAACAGAAGATATATGAACTAAAAAGGTCAAATTGCTGTTAAGTGTCCTTGAGGGCTTTTAAGAGTCTGAGATCTGATAAGGCACAGCCACCTTTTAACCTCTGAGCTATCTACACCAGCACCCATTACAGCACAAGACGGGGGTGTTCCAATACGGACCTCGATGAGGAAATGCCAAATACAAAGTTACACCATACACAAGAAGCCATTACTATCCTCTGCCTGACGAACTCAGTTGTTTCAATGTAATTAAGTTTAAAACCGCCCATCTGGGATATTCTATAAATGTTTTTAAGAACCATCACCCCTGGTGCTCTTCAGATCTCAAGATTTTTAAGAGAACTACAGCAGCTGGGTTACCAGGGGCATTTTAAGAACCACCTGGAATTGCTGTGTCTCCACGTCAGCTCCCGGGTGTAGTCTGCGCAAGTACTAAATCCACGTTGATACTTTTCCGTGTTGTTCCCTCGTTATGGGAACCTGGAATGAGGTGACCAGAACCGTGTTAAAACTATGGTCGGTCTTTTTTCTGCGTTAAAGATAAGAAAACATACACAGCTGTCACTTAACGACCGCCTGCTAGTCATCTGTTTGAGAGTATCTGATGGCTAAGCTAACACGCACAGCCACACCTTTTTGAGCCTAACGAGTACCTGGGTAGTTTGTGATTTTAGTGGCAGCGTGCAAGTTTTTCTTCAATGCCCCCATCTTCCTCGAGCAACTGCGTTGTCTGGCCCGTTTGCCGGCCGCCCCGCTGGAACGCTCACTACGCGCTGCCTAAGCGAACGGGTCGAGCCGGGAGCAACCTCCGCACGGCCACGAAGGCCTGACCACCCACCAGGAAGGCGCTTAAGGCGAAGAGAGACCCGCACCGGCCCAGGAGGCGCCTCACCTCGCCCCGCCTCCGGCGGCACGGCAGCCTGCCTCCCCCGGCAGCGGCAGAGACGCACGCCCCAGCCTGCCTGCCGGCACAGCCGGCCCGGGCCCGCCGCCGCCGTCAGTCCGCCCTCCT
>VXAL01007189.1:121544-139416 GCA_013399475.1 Chauna torquata | reverse complement strand
GGTCTCTGGGCGTGAGTGCGGCGCTGCCCGCGGCGGAAGCGGCGGCCGGGCTGCGTGAGGGAGCGCGCGGGCGCTGCGGGCGCCTCGGGCTGCAGGAGCGGCCGGGGGAGGCGGCCTGTCACCGCTCCACCGGTATTGCCCACGTCTCAGGTTTCTGTGGTTTTCTGGCTTGTTTGCTTGCTTGGTTTTTAGGAAGCGAGAAGGCAAGCAGGCCTGCTGCGGGGCTGCGGGCTGGAACCTGTGGGACTGGCGTTGACCCCTGAGTGGCGGTGGCTGGGTGTTCGATCTTGGTGAAGTGCCTTGGGTGCCTGTCAGTTGCTGTAAGGTGTGTGCGCGGCCCTTGTCAGTCCTGACAGAACGGAGGAACGGCAGGCCCGTGCTATTGCACAGGAAGAGGTTATTGTTTAATTCCTGGATCTTTCAATGGCATCTTAGGCGAGTTGCTTGGTCTTCCTGCAACGGGCAGCGGAGAACAGCTGCGCCTCTGTACTTACAAAGGTACCGCTAGGGAAGCAGGTCACTGTGAGAGGAGTACACGTAGGGATGTTCGTAACTTGTCTGAAGTGTAAGTCACTTTTTTTTAATATTGAAATTATGTTTATGTTTGGTCAGAGCCAAACATCATTGAGACAATAAATAAATAGAGTCAGCAGCACTGCTGATCTGTCAGAAAGCTAATTCTGGTTTCTGTCAAAAAAAATGTAACGAATTCTTATTTGGAATGGAACAAAAGGACTATGGGGAGAACTTTTATATTCATCCTGACATCCACGTGTTTCTATAGGTTGCAAAAGAAGGATTTTTTTTTTAGAAAGATTGGGGGGGACAAAAAAGTAATGGCTTTTGGCAAAACAAAATAAGTAATTCACCTGAAATTAGATTTCTTTGTTAGCTTTCTTTTCCTTCCCTAAACTGCTCCGATGTAGTATTTTGGTGATTCTTAGGTAATGGAGATAACTTTGGGCTTAACTTCTTGTTCTGTTTAAGAATCTTGAGTTGGAACTTGTTTATGGATAAAGCCATAAACTTGTAACTTATCTGAATTAATGGATTCTTGATCTTTTGCTTACATAACTGAAAGAGTGGATTTTCTGTTCTTGCTTCGTATGTCCTTGATTTAAACAACACAAAAAAAAAACCTTGGATTATCATCACAATGTTTTTGTGAAGTCAGTAGTTCTGTTTATTTAAAATTACCTGCTTTATTTAACATTGGAATTGTGGAGAAGGCCCTTCTTTGGTGTTAAAGATCTTGTGTTTGTGTTATACTCAGGAGTAGTAGTGTTTTCATCTCACTTCTGGAGTGTTTTAACTGTAGAACTGACTTTTGTATACTTCAAACTTGCTTATCTTGAATTTCTGTTTGAAACAAAGTCTTAATTTTTAGGAAGGCATCACAAGGTATGCCTGAAAAAAATTAACTAGAGTGTGTGCTCTGTCTCTCTTTCTCTCTTTCTGTCTCTCTGCTGTGACAGTTTTTTCATCTCTGACTGGGAGAAGCTGGGCAGTTTCTTGGTACATAGCCCAAAAGAGCCATTGTGCTATTTAAGCATCCAGTCAAAATGCGTGTTGTCTGCTTTCCCTGCGCTTAGGCAGTGAGTGTGCTTGTATCAGCTAAGGCTGCTGTGGCTGTGCCGTTGCCAGCCAGCTCAGGGACAGGTCTTATATCAGGGTCAGTATGATCAGTTTTCGTGTTGATGATTTACACAGTCAAAAAAATAACCCCAAGCGGTCATTACTGATGTAGTGTGGTTCTACCAACTTTTGCATTTCTGGAATGCTGTGGCAAAAACAAAACCGTCTTGCAGGGAACAGATTTCGATGAGTCAGTAAGCAGTATAAAAGCACGCCACCCGGACTCAGTCAGGTGATTTACCGAATGTGCCACGAAACTGGTTGTTTCCTCTTCTCACAAAATCAACTTTAAAACACTCTCCTCCACATATAAACTTAGCAGGCAACTATACGCTTGTTATTCATAGAATTTAGGATCTGTAGAGACTGTCTAGTAATAAAAGCAGTTGTATTAATCAGGTCTGCCCCAAAGCTGTATCTGTTACTTCTCCCTCCCTCCATCTCTCTCTCTCACTTTAAACCTGATTAAACTATAACTTAATTCTGTAATTAACCTGGTGTAGCTGAGCCAGGCAATTGGATTTGGCTTACTCAAACTTTTCTTTTAAACTTGAGCGGTTACTTTACTTCTTATTTCTAAAGAAAGAGGAGCATTCAGAAACCTTCGCTCCAATTAAAATAATCTGAGCTTGCAGAATAGATAAACCTCAAATTTTTGTTGTTGTAGGAGGGCAGTGACATAGAACAGAAGCCAGTATTAGTGGACATAGCTTTGAGTTTTATCTGTTGCTGCATTTGAACTAAAGGTAGGTTGGTCTGTGGCAAGTTCTCTTTTTATGTTTTCCCTCACAGATTCCACTTGTCCTAAAGCTTCTTCCAGGAGCACGCATGCCATTGCTGCTGTTGGAGGTCATAGTGTATTGGCCCTGGTAGCTATTCTCTAGATAAGCAGTCCTCTGGGTTATCGGCACTGCACATGCTTTCCATCATCAGTAAAATGTCCTTTTGAATTTCAAGTATCAGACTTTATTCAAAGACACGCAAAGGCTATGTCAAGCAGCAGAAGAATTCTTACCTCGGTCTATTGCAAAAGCAAGCAAGGACATTTTGGCATTTCTCTAGGTTCCAGCAGGTGGAACTAGATGACTGCTCACAGTCTAATCTATTTTCTCAGTGAAGGATGGAAGGGGAAGCTCGCAGGCAGAAGGCTCCAGGAGAACTGGAATTGGATTTATGAAAGGCCAGCATTCCTGGGGTAGTCTTAGCATGTAATGTAGTATCCTACAAGCTTGCTTAATACAGAAAAATAGGTTTTGTCTGTGGCCATTAAAATTTGAATATAACAAAATAGTTATGGGGACACTAACATGGAGTTTTCCATCATAGATGTAGTCCTAGGTTTGTTAGTCCTGGATGGATGTTTGCTGTCTTGCATGGGCACCATGAGTCGTGTTTCCAGGACCTGTCTCTGGGGGTTTTTTTGTTTATTTGTTTTGTTTTTAACTAATTCTCAGATAAATAGCTTCTGATTGAAAATAACAGGAGACTGAGCACTTGTTTGGGGCAAAAGAAAATGGAGGCAGAAATAAAGTCAGTTTCATTAGAAAACTTAAGGGTATTTGGTCTGTAGGGAAGTCATGATATGAATACTTTTTTTTAGAAGTGACGGGAAAGCTTGGGAAGGGGATAAGGTTTCTTTTTTTTTTTTTATCTGAAGTATGTCCTTGAAGAAAGGGAGTTTGAACTCTCTGTAATGACATTGGTTTTACTCTGTTCTAAAGTATTACAATATCTAAAGCTTTCTTAAGAATTCATCACTTAAAATACTTATATTTTCTTCATTGCACTTAAATGGCAAGTAACAGTAAACAATTGATCTTTTTAGATAATGATACAATATTTATTTATTTTTTTAATGGATCTCTACCTACACAGGGGTTTAGGTCTGCTTTTTGGAGCGTCAGTCCTTCCCTGTGTTGGTTTCTTAGCTAGACATAAGCATTGACTGATGTATACCTTTTGGATTCAAGCGTATCTTTCATATTCAGAAGTTATGTGTTCTTAACTATTTGGAAAAAGTTACAGTTCTTTCAGGAAAAGTAATTCAGTACTGCGTAGGTTGTGCTTGCACAGCCACAGTTAACATTGCACTTAAGTACCATTCAGCTGGTGTTATGAAGTATTTCCCATAGGATCAGTGTATATGTGTTTAATGTTCATAGCTTGCACTGTTTCCTGCTTGATTTTTCTCTTTTAATGAAGAACATTATGTTTATCTGTGAGATGAATCTCTGCATTTAGCAAATAGAACAAAAACTTCCGTATTCTAGAAGGTACTGATTTGATTGACTTTTCCCTATTTCATTGTGCTCTTACGCTCTGGTCTGCAGCAGTTCTTACAGGAACTTTACAACAGGCCCTAAAATACCTGTTAGAGAGCTTGAAGATTTTGTGGCACCTTCTTGTTGCTTTATATTTATTTTTCGTCTTTCAGTTCCGTGAAAAAGTTACCACTGGTGTTACTACTGACAGAAGTACTGTCTTGGCAAGTGTAATTGCTGCTTGCAGAAGGCTCTTCTCTCAACCTCCCAAAGGTGATTATAACTTTGATCACTGAAGTGCGTTCCTTCCTGCGGACTGCGCTTTTGTACCATTTAGGTTTATTGTCTGTGGGACAGTAAGTTCTTTTATTAACCAGTCATTAATCTTAAGATGGAGCATTGATTTATGGTGTTTTTAGGAGCTGTTAAAGGGTGACTGCAGTTTGTTCAACTTAACACTATGCAATGCAATTTTCTGTTAAACTAAGCTTGTCTGTCTAGTTTAAAGGACAACTTTAGGTTATTAAATACACCTAATTTTTTTGTGTGTCAATAGTAGTAGATTTATTTACAGGAACCTGGTAGAGCTCTTCGACAAGAAGATGAGAACAAGTCCATTTTTACAGTTTATATGTTGCTTGCTTCTTTTTTGTTGCATATATTCAGCTTGTGACTACTGAAGTGTAATGATGAAATTGTAAACTAAAAAACAATTATTTGCTTTTTAACTCTTTCTTTACAGGATTTGAAAAATATTTTCCCAATGGGAAGAAAGCTAATGGAACTAAAGGTACAGCTGGAGAAGCAAAAGGTACAAAAAGCTGCTTGATTTCACTTTGTGGGTTTTGTTTTGTTTTAAGATGTATGTTCATTAAATTAGATTTTAGGATAACCTTGGGTTTGGGGCTTCTTGCTTCAGCGAAGGTATTTCTGTACCAGGTTAGTTTAAAATACAAGTTAATTTATTCATTTTTAATGTTATTTTGCTTTCATGCAATGTATATCTTCTGGAATAATACTTATTTTCTCTCATTCTCTTGTTGAAGTACTTGTCCATTCTTGTTTTACTGTATCCTATTAGTTGACATAGTCATGCATTCAGATATTCTCTGTGTATAGTTCTCAGCTTTTCTTAATGCAAGGTAAAATATAGTCTTTGTTGTACGGAATAACCAAACTTGTCATTCTGGGTGGGAATCCAGAACAAACTCTTTAGCTAGGATGAATGACGTAGCCTGTTGCTGGAAAGAGGAGTTTAGTAGTGGTGGTCTGGTGCTGTGCTTGTCTCTAAAATATTAAACAGGACTCCAACCTATGATATCAATAAACAATGAACTTTAAGAGGAGCATATTATGACTGGAGGGGTGAAGTCTGGGAGGAGGTGTTGCTTAGTTTGTGGGTTTTTTTTGTGTGTGGTGGTGTTTTTTTTTGTTTTTTAGCCAAGAATAATCTTGCATGTTTTGGATTAGTGCAGTAGAAATATATATTTCATGTAGTCTCCATAACATGCTTCTTTATATATTTGGGGCATTTTTCCAGTTCTTGGTGTCCAAGTGTCATCAGTTATACGATTAACAGACCCCTCTGCTGATCAAAACTGTGTGATATAGATGTCTGTCTGCCAATTAGTGGACTGTGGATTTGTTTTTCTATGGAAAATGTAGTTCTGTGTTCTCTAACTATTGAAGCATTGTAAACTAGTTCATTTTGCAGAACTCTTTAAAATCAAAACTAGTATGAAATAAAAAACTAGCGTGAGATTTCTATGAGATACAAAGATGTGCTTTTTGTTTTATTTTTTGTTAGAAGCAAAGCAAGCTAGTGCCCGACAGCCTAGTGGGACTAGTACTGGAGGAGGTGGCAGTGGTGGAAAAAAAGGCGGCAAGAAAGAAGACACTAACTGGTGGACCAGATTACAAAAGGTCTTGACTTTAAAATATTTTTCTTTTTTGGTACTAACTGTCTTGAAATAACCTGGTGTGCTTTTTGCTTTTTGGGGTCATTTTTCTGATTGCCTAAGTTCTTCTTAAGCCTCCAATGCCTAGTATTTCATAGTAACCGGCTCTAGGTGGCTCCCCCACTCAGTGCCTTTCTCTGTTTGGATGTACCTTCAGAGGCATCCAGCCCTTCTTTAACTGGTTCAGGAACGTTAATGGAATGTTAAGGTGTATGAATAAGGTTGCTTCTAGTCAGTATTCTTGTAGTGGAGCCTCAGGCCTTTAAAGGTTTCATATTTTGTCTCAAAATGTTGCTGACTACATGATGCTTGTTAAGCTAAATAAGTTTACTGTTAGCCATCGTGACTTTAATGGAATATTTATATAAGTTTAATTTTTTAATTTATATTTACCATCATTGGCTGTAGCACAAAGATTATAGCATCTGGCAGTACAAGAATATTTTTCTAATTCTACTTGGTATTGTAACTTTGTTCCTCCCTCCTGTTTTTTTCTGTTAGTTTCTTCCTTTATTTTTGTAGGGCTTGCATGTTGTCCTGGAGTACAGCAAAAATTATGTTAAAATGGAGGGTGGAAAGGTCATATAACAGATGACAAAATGTTTTTAAAAAGTAGTTTATAGATAAAAACTGTTCAGTTGCTGTTTGTAAAACACTTAACATTTTTTCTACTAACTTTGTCATTCCTCAGTTATATCCGACGCTACTGCAATGTGTTCATACGACAAAATACAGCTTTGCTTGACATTCTCCGTGGTAATCTTGAGGACAAAGAAAAGAAGTCAGAAATAGATAGTGGAATCTGTCTGTTATGTACTTACTGTATTATAGACTAAAACTCTTTTTTTTTTCCCCTCCCCTTAGGGTGACATTCCTTGGGATGTCAGGGAGTTTCGTATGTACGTAGTGGGAAGTTCTTTTTTCTGGACGATGGTTGTATATTACTTCTTCTTCAGGGTACCTGGGAGAGAAATCACCTGGAAAGATTTTGTCAATAGCTACCTTTCTAAAGGAGTGGTGAGTAGTCAGGGGAATGAAAATGATATATCAGTGTGCTGATGGTACTCATTTCTGCCTCCCTGTTTATGCTTGTATTCATGTAGCTGTGGAGTGAGAACTAGCTCAAGAGTAACTTCTGCAGGAGAGAAGAATTAGTTTTCATCATAGTCAGTCCCTTGCCTGCTGTTCTGGATGGCTGTATGAAAGTTTCTCTCAGTTCAAGAGAGGAGAGGGAATGGGCTACTTGGGATGGAGCTTCTTTGTTAGATAGCTCATGTTTATGCTAGTTTAAAGAGGCAGTGTAGCCACGATTTCTCGGGGGGGGGTTAGTACATGTAAGTTGATTTAATGGTTTAAGCGGACATGCCAGCTGCCCTCAGAAGAAGCTTACCCCCAACCCTAAATTCTTCCATGAGCCCACCCCCAGGGCGGGGGGAGGTGGATTCTGCTCATTTCATTCCTTAACTTAAATCAGTTCACCAGGGAATTTGAAGAGCAGAGGTGCTAACAGAAAGGTGGGGGGTGGAAAATGGAAGAATCCCTTCCAGGGGCAGTGAATTGGCATAACTGTATTGTAAAATAGTCTCCTTTACTTGCTTTCTCCTTTTATTTCTTCTTTCCTTCTTACATAGAGCTACTATTGGAGTAGTCAGTCTTATTATTGGTGTCCTATCTCTCTGTATAACTTGGCAGCTTTACAAACTTGGAGTAGTAGGTCCGCGATGCCCCAAAGTTCAGGAGTTTGGATGCCTTATACAGGCCTCCTCCACTTCAGGAACCACTAGTGCTTGGCTCTGTTACCTCCGTGTTTGTAACTTCTCCTGCAGGTTAGGAAAACACAGGCTTGCTTCCTCCTCTAGGTTCCAGACCTGGGATTTTGTGTTAACAGCATGCTTCTTACCCCTTTGTTGCTTTCGTAAACTACTAAACAGGTCGTTTCCTACCTTTCTTTGTCTTAATGCTCAATGCAGAGCTGCTCCCTTCTGCCCAGACTTTATCTTACGGTTCTGTTCTTAGTTGGCACCTATGTGTACGTCTGGTGGAACAAAACCTTACTGATTATACTTGTAAAGCGGTTAAAACACTAGCTCAGTAAAATGATTAGTTCAGCTGTAACAGTGAACGAAGCCTGAACCCTTGTTGCAGAAAAGCGTTATGAAAGTGGGTTGTTGCATAAAACAAAGTCTCTTGGGCCTTTGTAAGATGTGGTCTGGATATTCCAATAAGCTAAATATATGGTCATCAAAAGCTGTTTGTTGCCATAGCGGTGGCCAGTTAATGGGGAGAAGACATCAGCAATACTCAGGTTACGCACTTCTCAAAACCCAGATGTTCAGGTAGTCTTGCTTGAAGTCAGGCTAGATCTAGAGTGGCTTCTTAGCTTGTGTTTTGGATCAGTTCTGCCATAAATGGCCATATGTAGTGAGTTCAGGGAAGCTAGCTTGCGTACAGCTCAGACCCGACTTGTAGAACCATTGTTAGCTTTAAAAACTTTAAAAATGCTGGAACCTGTTGTTTTATGGCAGGAGGCAGAAGAAATGGAAGTATACCATTCTGTTTCATTTTCACTAGCAGTGGTAAGCTTTAGTTGATTTCTGAAGAGAACCTGTCAAATTTGAGAAACTAATAATCTGAGAATTCTTCCATCCAAAAAAAAGCTTAACAGTTTTATATGTGAACTTGCAACTTGGTTCTTGATTTTAGGTTATGTGGTGTCTGTTACCTTTACCAAATTCTTTTCTTAACTAATGGATGTTCCTGTGTTTAATATGGTAGTACAGGAGGCCTTTTATATTAGGAGAAACAATTGTAAGAGCAGGTTTAAGTTTTCCCTCACTCTGTTCAGTTTGTTTTGTTTTGAAAGCTCCAACAAGAGTTTAGCTTTGTGTGGTCTACTGTTTTTGGTGTTTGACCACTGAAACAGTTAAGTATTGTTTACTTTGCTGTACCTCTGATTTGAGCCAAGGTGTGTGTGTGTTTTTTCTTCAAAAAAAAAAAAAAAAGGGTATGAGGTCATCCTTTCCGTCTGATTTCTACTGTACCAATATTCCTTGCTTACTGATTATATACTTCCTTATGTTGGAATTAATGAAATTCGATTGAATTGTCATTGAAAGAAGTTCAGTGAAAATGAACTTGATGAACAGCAATCCTAGTAGGTAAGTTAGGGTTGGAGGGGAGGTTTTGCTATTTCTGGGCATGATCAGGATTAAGTCTAGTTGGAGATTTTTGAAATAGAGCTGTTTATAAGGAAAAGCGCAGGAGAGAGTGTAGAACTTCTTGTTGCTATGTGCATCTCAAACAATTCAGAACACTTAGAAATTTTAGAGCTTATCTTAAGTATCTTAAATAGAATAAGAACTTGATACTTTGCATAATGCAAACTGTAGATTGTGGAACCATCCTGATTTACAATGTGAATTTTATTCTTATTGGAAAACAGAACGGGTTTGTATCTGGCATGTGTAGCTCTATAAGCTGTGATGGACGTGTGGTGGTCATACACTAACACGTAACAAGTTTTGTTCTTTCCTCCCACAGGTGGACAGACTTGAAGTGGTGAACAAGCGCTTTGTTAGAGTGATCTTTGTTTCAGGAAAGTCTCCTCATGAATGGGTAAATGCTTTAAATACATATACATGAGACATCAGAAACAGCAAGGCGATCTTTTTAGATAAAGCTTGATGCAGAAAACTTAGGAACATTACTATTCTTTTAAAACATGGTTTTTGCCTTACTGTTATGTTATCCTGCGTTGTGTGTTTGTCACTTTACTATGTTGATTATGTTTTGCGACAAATATCTTAAAACTATGCCAAGTAGTTCCTTTCCAGCACCATGCTCGTAATACAAATGCAAAAACAGGAAGAGTGAGAAATTGTTGAAGGTTTTGTATTTCTAACTGCTTTTTTCCATCTGCTCAAGAAAATCCAGGCCTTAAACATATATACTTTTGGATTTTTTTCTGTCCCAGACTGCTTTTAGCTAGTTATTTGATAAACAAACAAACTTTTAATTTTGTCTCTATTCGATATGGTAGTCTTTAAAATTAAGCTGAGGGCTCTTTTTTTTGAGAAAAGTACTTATTTCAGGGAGTTACTTTTTCTAGTAGCATGATGAGGAACAGACTGACAAAGACAAAAGTTCTCCAAAGAATAATACTCGGAGGCAGAGACCTGTTAAAAAAATAAATAAAAATAAAGCTCATAAATATGGAAACTTTTATTTTGGGCACGGTCTCTGCCAGCTTCAGACCTGTTCAATATACAGATGTATGACTTTCTGTCATTACTTTCTTACTGTAGTTCATAGTTTAGAGAAGCTTTATCCAGTTACCTCTTCCTGGGTGATGGGTTGGTTGGTTGTTCTAGTTTTCGTTGTTTTTTTTTTTTTGCCTTTCTGAAACAAGGTCTGCAAGTCCCTCCAGGGTAGAGTGAAATCTGCAGCACTTACTTCATCTGTGGGTTTCAGTGTGACTTATTTATACACCTACTCTTTAGCCCACATACCATAAGTTGCCTTAGTTTCTCAATCAGTTAGTACTTAGGACTACTTTTTTTTTTTCTTTCTTCTCCAGTGTTAGAGTAAGTAGGGGCAAGTCAGGCAGGTCATGGTGCAAAAGGGGAGATTCTCTTGAAATTTACCCATTCTCAACACTTTGAAAGTAGAGTCTGGATTATTTTTCAGGTATATGGTATAAGTTCATGCTGTCTTTTGTGAAGACAGCTAACTTGAAAGATAGTATGGACTCCAAAAACAGAGAATTGCCTTTCTTAACCAGGAAGGCTGAGACCTTCTGGTTAAACGGTGGGTTGTGTGACTGCTGTGTTTGCTGGTCCAGTGCTCTGTATTGCTCTGACTGCATAGCTCCCTTTACATACCTGTTCATCTGTTATCTTCTAACTGTCTCTCCCTCCCTTTGTTCATGGAGGAAATGCCAGGATTTCAGTCTACTTAAAGTGCACAAAAACTACTAGGTGTATGGTTTCTATAGAAGCAATGACAGATAGCATTCAGGTTGATAAGCCTTAGATTTATTAGATGCATCTTGCATCAGTTACGTACTCTACAAGGCAACTTAAAATTATATTTTTGGTCTGAATATGTTCTGAGATTTGCTCGTGTATGTGTTAGAAGTTGGCTTGTGATGAAGCTGGGATAAGATAGGGGACTTTGTGGTGATCTCTGCTTTTTTTTTTTTTTTTTAATAGCAGTACGTCTGGTTTAATATTGGTAGTGTGGACACTTTTGAACGGAATCTCGAAACTGTGCAGCAAGACCTGGGAATAGAAGTGGAGAACAGGTTGCCTGTAGTCTACTCAACAGAGAGTGATGGGTAAGAAGCTGACTTTTTCTTTTTAATCTTGTTATTTTGATAAGAAATTGTCATCTTTACAATGGAAAAGTAGAGTTGTGATGCATGTTCCTTATTCTACGCTGGGTGGCAGTATTATCAGAACAATAATAATCTTGTTTTGTTTCTGAATGTTAACTGTAAGAGGACCTGTTCATTTTGTTATTTACGTAGAAATCTTAGTACATGAATATTTCTGTTCACAATTAATCCTTCCTTCGTTTAAGCCCTTCTTTCAAGTGACTTGGACTAGAGCAGGAGTTAGCAGGGCACAGCAGTGAGGCTGCAGAGATGGTGCTCATGTAGATTTTTGAGTGTACAAAATATGGCGTAGTACTACAGTATATTGACTTGAGTTATAAGACGCACCACTTTCTGCCTTTAAATTCAACAGAGGCCAAATTTTCTGGTCTTGCAAAAAGGCAAGATATTGGTGATTAAGGAAATCACATTATTGTGCCTGTTAGCAGGAGCTGGAAGATGCATCAGGCTTTTAGTCACTGAATTGCATAAGAAAAATAGTACTGACATCTGATAATGGCATTGTTGGTACCCCAGTGGGGAATAATGGCTCCAATACTAGATTTGTGTTCTTTGTATTGGAATTCCGTTGAGTTTTATTGACTTGGGCTTTAGCAGAGACTAGAAGTCTCTGATGTGGTTTTCTGAATGGCTTAGAAGACTTGTTGTCGTTTATTCCAAGAACTTACTTCTTTTTGGTGTAAGTCAACTTGTTGAAAATGAATTCTGCTCATGTCTGTGAAATAGGTTTGTCCCGTCAGGAAATTCAGCTTTGGATATAGCAGCTCATCTGGACATGGTCCTGGGCAATCTGCTCTAGGTGGCTGTGCTTGAGCAGAAGGATTGGACCGGATGAACTCCAGAGGTCCCTTCCAACCTCAACAATTCTGTGATCGCTAATGATAAATGCTTGTTTGCCGCCTGTGTTTTCATTCTTGATATAGTGATGTTTGCTTCAGTTTTTTGAGAGAGGGGGGAAAAGTTTGGTTTATTTCTGCAACAAGTTTTACGAAACTGTTGCGTGTTCATGGCAACAGGAAAAATAGTACCCTTAACTCTGGACCATCCTGGGACTTCAGATAGATGTTTTGTGTTCCCTGTTCTGCTGCAAACTGCCTTACTTCTGTGTTCCTGTCTAGTAGGGCATGCTCCTCAGGCAGTGCGCTTATAAACATGTTAAGCTCTTGTTTAAAGAAGTCTGGAAAAAACGAATGGCCAGGGCAACTGTGCTTGTGTGAAGAGGCTGCACATCAGCCTGAGGCTTCTCACAGCAGGCTGGAAAAAGTACGTCAGTTCTATGTCGTCTTCATCCTCACACAAATCTAGGTCCCTTACCGCTTTTTCTGGCCACGGTCTCTCTGGCCCTCTCCTGCTCAGTCTGTTCTTCGTAGCATACGGTTGCCTGCAACTTTCTGCTTTGCCCCAGAAATGTCACAGGAAACAGGAGAAAGCAGCAGCTGTGTGATCGCAGATTCAGAATCTGCTGGATACCATGGAGTAGTGGAAAAATCCAGCTTTTACTTTTCATCCCAGAAGTGTGGGATATCAGTAGAGCTTGGAATTCTTGTGATAACTTGTGGGAGTCCTTCTATTCAGCATTCTGTTATTGCTGAGGGTTGACAGAATGTCTTGTGAGCTGTTCTTATAGGAGAAAAATCCGTGGAGTGCTCAGATACTGTGGTAATGAGGACTGGTTTAGTCTCAGGATTTTCGGCCTATACAGAGCTATACTAGAAAGCTGGAGGACAGACAGTAAAGGATGGTGGGCAATGAGTAATCAGAAAAAAAGACTTGCCTTGGGCAAGAGAAGCACAAACACTGACAGAAAATGTGGTTAAAAAAAAAAAAAAAGAGAGACAGACTTAGGAGAACAAGAGTGAGTATATATTTGAAAGAAATTTCTGCTTGAAGGGGTAGCATATACTGATTATGTTACCCAATACAACTTATTTTGACAAAATAACCATTTGTGTACTAGTCCTATGAATTTATCTTTAAAGGGCATGGAAAATGAGCTACTTCTGTTTACTAGGTAATGCAGTTTTCCTCTATAAACTTATCACTGTCACTTGATGATGTGCTTGGTTTAAAAACAGACAGCAAAACAAAACCCCAAACTGTCACTTGTTAAACATCAAGAGTAGGAATGTGTTACCCTCTAAGACTATTAATTTACATTTTGCCATGGTCGTGGGAGAAGGAGGATGGGCAGTGGAAACTTAATTCCAGATCTTTTTTTTAATTACGAGAGGTTTTTGCTAGTTTAACTTGTGTATTTCAGAATCTTTTTTGTTCTCACATTTTTGTTTATTTCCCAATGTGAACAACTTGTAGAGTAACGTTGACATAATTTTGGCAGGTTAGAGTACTAGTTCTGAATTTGTTCAGGGTTGCTTATCATGGAACCAGCATTTTGTACATGTTATGTCCAGTAATGGATTTTTGTAAGATACATGATTTTCTGCTTTTTGTTTTTCTCCACAGATCGTTTCTCCTGAGTCTGCTGCCTACAATCCTTATTATTGGTTCTTTACTGTACACATTAAGAAGAGGTCCTGCAGGCTTAGGTCGAGCAGGGCGTGGAATGGGTGGACTCTTCAGTGTGGGTGAAACCACAGCCAAAGTCCTTAAGGATGAAATAGATGTTAAATTCAAAGACGTAGCTGGCTGTGAGGAAGCCAAATTAGAGATAATGGAGTTCGTTAACTTTCTGAAAAATCCCAAGCAGTATGAGGATCTGGGAGCAAAAATTCCAAAGGTAACAGAGTAATGACTTAGCAGGTGATGACTTGATTCTTTTGGTAGTCCTCAGTATTTTGAATTGAATTTATGTAGGGAGTACTTTTTACCTTCTTTCCTCTCACAATCAGGAAAAAAATAAATAGGCACTAAGTGCCAACAGTATAACTATAGTGCCAGAAGATTTCTTGTAGAATAACTCATCTGTTTGTATGTGTCAGAAATGATGGGATCCATGTGTACCATCATTGTATGTAATGGTTATAGAATTGCCTGTCATTTTTTGGCTATGCTGTAGGGCAGTGCAACTGGTGACAGGCCATTTTTTTTAAATGTTAGATGAAGAAATCACTGTTGCCATAATTCTAAGACGACATAGCAGTGCCGTATCTAAATTTTTTTTTTCTCTTGCCGGTTTAAATGACAGATTAAACTTCAGGTTGTTTCCTTGCTTTGTTTCCTTGCACAATTTTAACTGTGGTGGAAGAAAAGCCAGTGGACCCAACATCATAACATGTAGAAGATCTTTAAGTAAGACATTTCATAGGGTTACGTTTTCTTCTTCTTGAGGAAAATATATATGTTTCTTTTGCAGGGGGCAATTTTAACCGGTCCTCCAGGTACTGGAAAAACACTTCTAGCTAAAGCTACAGCTGGAGAAGCTAACGTGCCATTTATCACAGTGAACGGCTCAGAGTTCCTAGAGATGTTTGTTGGTGTGGGTCCAGCTCGAGTAAGTCTTTGGCCTTGCTATTTTATTTGTCAGTTGCTGGTAGGATGTTGTCAAGTTTGGTAGGTGGTTTGATTGTAGCTTTAAGCTGTAATCAATAATTTATGGCTATAAACTACCTCACCTGTGCAGATTAACCTATCAGGGATGTAAGATGCTTGCCTAAACACAAAAATCATAGAGGTACCTTTCATGAAAGGAACTAATGCAGTTCAATATCTGGTTGTAGTCCATCTGGAGCCTAAGGGTTTACCTATATGCAGAAATTTTAAAACAAACAAACAAAACAAACAAACAACAAAACAAAACTCTCTCCAAGCTCTTCTCCAAAATAAACATACTAGCTGGGTCAGAAATATGTAGCTTATTTGGCCACTGCTATGGGAATGTCTCCTCCTGCTCTGAATCATTCCTATTTCTCTGAAGAACTTTGTTTTCTTTGTAGTGTCAAACTTAAATATAGTTGCCTGGGTCACACAAATGAGCTTCTGGTTGAAACAGGAGTCCAAGGATCATGGAGCTAATGGTTTAATTTCTGGAGATCAAGTGATTTAAATAACCAAACATATTTATCTGTCTTACATTTTTGATGCTATTTTGCCTTACTACATTTTTAATGAGCTATTTTAAGTGGAAGGTGCTAGCTCTGTTCCAGTACATCCATTTTTCTTTAATGTTTTTTTTAAGTACTACATTTCAGACGTTCAGTTTTAAATCTATCTTTCTGTGTCTAGGAAGGGAGGACACTTACACCTGCTGATTAAAAAAGTATTCTATAAACAAGTTGATGAAAATATTTTATGTGGCTGGTAACACCACAAAATTAATCTCTTAATGTCCAAAATTACACCCCATTTCCAACAGCTCTTCCCTTCACTAAACTCCAGCAATCTTGTCTGAAGCCTGAGGAAGTATATTTTCAAGCTGACGCTCTTTTGGGAAACTTGAGTTAAAATTTGCCACAATTTCTAAAAACAGCCATAAGGAAACTTACCTTGTTTTTCACTTGTGTTTAAAAACTAATTCTGCCAACATGAAATGGAAATGCTCTAGGATACTGATTTGAATTTGAAATTTATAGGGAATGGCTTTTAGCAGATACATGGAGTGTTATGTCCTGTGAAAATTCACAGGAAAACTCGTTTTGACTAAGTTCTGTAAAGCCTTGAAGAACTGTAGTCTTCATATGGCCGGACTTACTAGAGGCTAGTAGTTAAACTTTTCCACAGTTTGTTCCTTAGTTTGTCAGAGCTGTGTGTGCATATGCCTCTTGCTAGCCTAGGTCTCTTCTGATGATCTTTTGAAGGACTTCTTCCAGTACCACGTGTGGGAAAAGATAACTGAAGGCAGGTAATTTTGGGTCTTCTGTAAAGAGAGAAAAAGGAAAGGGCGTGGGGGACACACACTGGTAGGCACAGAGCTTGGAACTGAACAGGAGCTGTTTAGAAAGCTAAATGCAGGAGCTAGTTGGGAGGAGAGGATCCGATGAGGATGCAGAGAGAGACTGAAAATGCATAAGGAAATTGTCAAAAGGACCTGCTATGGTGGGGAGAGGGTGTAGACAGAGCAGGGAAATACATGCAGAAACTGGTAACAGGCTAAAAAACATGCATGGTGACTGGAAGAAGTGACTGTATTTGAAAGCTAGAGGGTGTGGAGCTACTGATCATGCAAGTGAGATGGGTGGGAGTTGAAAAAACAAGGCATGTAAAAGGGACTTCACTGAGAAGCAGTAACAAAGGAAACGGATCTATATCCTCTGGGAAAGTATTAGATGTCCTGGAATACTAATGGTAATCAAACTGCATTGTCATCAGCTGTCAACACATACCTGAAAAACCCAAAAGCAAACTGACTTAACCTTTTTCTACTGATTTATGCAGGTGATGATCACCTCTTAGTACCAAGTGACGTCTATTAACGTAACAGTTGCTGCTTCAGCTATGAATTAAAGTTTCAACACAGTTGCTAATTTCTAGTATATGTAGAATACAACGTCGGAGTGTTTAGTTTCATTTTCTATGAATTTGGTAAATAAGATAGTTGTTAGTGATGCTAAATCAATTGTAAATGAGGATATACTAGCATTAAAACTGCTTATACAGCCTTAGTTTCTTTTGTTTTCTTAGTTTTGTTGCTTCTGAAAAATAGTTTTTGGTTTCTGGATCTCTCTCTTTCAGTCCAAAAGATAGGAGTTCACTCTGAGCATCTGACACTTTCCTTGTTTATCAAACTTCTTCATGTTCTTATTCATTGTACTTTTTTCAAACTCCGGTTACAAAGCGGAATGACTTTCCATAGTATAGCATACTGTCCAAAATTTGTATCACTTCACATCTGCGCCCTGTATGTCTTTAGAGAAGTTGTCTCTAATGGCATCTGTGTACCAAGCAGTAAAGCTCTGAGCTGCATATAATTCTCACTCAGGTCAAAATCTCCCATAATTTTTCATTTCCTGTTTGTTCCAGTTAGATGCCTCAGTTGTAGGTCTGCTAACTTGCTGAACTGGTTTTAATGAGGTCCTTATGTTTGCAGAGTATTGTAATGTTGCATCTTAAAGCCAATCACATTTGTGGTGTAACTATTACAGTAGTTTTTGATAGGCTGTATCTGACTCGGGGAAAAAAAAATATTGGGCTTTCAGATTTTAGATTTGCTCATGTCTTAGCCTAGAAGTCAATTCAACTTCAGAATAAATGTTTGGAGGTGAACTCAGTTTTCCTAGCCCATGTAATGAAGACAGGATGGCTAAGAGTCAATATTTATAACAGCATATTGTTAGAGTACAATGGTAAGTGCTCGTAAGTAAGCCCTAAGTTCACTGTAGGAGCTATGTCACTCTGCTGTAGCTGCAGGAAAACTTAGAAGATTTTATTTCCTGGATATGAAGAACTACCATGTTGTAGCATGCTTATTCATGTTTCATTTCTGCGTGTAGTAGTATGCAATATAGAAGAACTTAAAAGAGAAATCTTGCTTTAAATCTTTGAAGTTTGTAGGCTTTTAGAGTTGATGTGGAAGATGTAATTATCTGGGGAAAGAGGTTATTTCTTAAAGCTTTTGTTTAATTTATATTCTTAAGGTATGGATTGAGAAAGGATTTGTCAGCCAGTGGCCTTCAACATTAATGATTCTTACTGAGTGACAGTTGCACTGTAACTCCCTATTGCATTGA
>VXAL01007189.1:84122-120887 GCA_013399475.1 Chauna torquata | reverse complement strand
TTATTTTGCCACAGCCTGATGTTTGCTAAAATTTTGTTCAGAAAAAAGAACCATCATTCTTCATCTGATAACTCTTTGTCAAAGTTGAAGGGGGGAAAAAAAATGCATGATACCAGTCTGTTTAAAAAATATATATTTATATACACACACGCACACATATATATAAATATATATGCACATAGTACGCACATACACNAGCTATGTCACTCTGCTGTAGCTGCAGGAAAACTTAGAAGATTTTATTTCCTGGATATGAAGAACTACCATGTTGTAGCATGCTTATTCATGTTTCATTTCTGCGTGTAGTAGTATGCAATATAGAAGAANGCACATAGTACGCACATACACATACACACAGCTAGCTGTGCTGGCTCTGCAGTTTACTCAGCACTTAATCTATTGTTGTATTTTGAAGGTAAAGTAGGCTTTGATATAGTACTTCACAAAGCAGAGCCCAAGGCTAATTTTGCTTGTTATGAAAAGCTGGACAATGCTCTATTAAAAGGAAGTACTTTCAGCTTTAAGATCACTTGTTTGAACTGGCAGTTCTTCTGTGGCCCTGTAAAGCCGACAGTTTATTTGAATTTTTTTTTGGAAGTTCTTTACACAAATTTTTATTGTATTTCTTCAACAGGATTTAATACAACCACAAATGTAGTAATTTTGGCAGGTACTAACAGACCAGATATCTTAGACCCTGCT
Organism: Chauna torquata; assembly: GCA_013399475.1. Classification (NCBI taxonomy): domain Eukaryota; kingdom Metazoa; phylum Chordata; class Aves; order Anseriformes; family Anhimidae; genus Chauna; species Chauna torquata. The sequence continues at coordinate 120,185 of VXAL01007189.1, read as the reverse complement.
CTGATGAGGCCAGGACGCTTTGACAGACAGATCTACATCGGTAAGTTTATTTGCATCACTGTATACTTCTGCTTATGTAGAGTCCTACCAAATTCACTGTAGCTATTTACATATGTATATGTATATTTGTTGCACACGTTCAAGTATATTTGAAAAGTAAAAATGTTCATTTCTTTAATCTTAAAGGCCCCCCAGATATAAAAGGAAGAGCATCTATTTTCAAAGTTCACCTTAGACCTCTGAAATTAGACACCATCTTAAATAAAGATAACCTAGCGAGAAAACTCGCATCACTAACACCTGGCTTTTCTGGTAAGTGACTCTTAATGCCATTGTTCTCTGCATTTACTATATAAGCAGTAGATATTTTTTTCTATAGTATTTTTTTCTTGCATTTGATCTGGTCTGGCTGGCTCTCTTATTTTATTTTTATTTGCTGGTACAGTGTGAAATTCTCTTTGCCTGTTTGAGCAGCTCAGAGGCCTCTGAGGGTCTTAAGTTTGTCTCCCTCAGTCAGGGTGACATAATAAATGGCAGTTTCTTCTGTCTTCAGCAAAAACATTCCCGAAACCTCTCAGTGCTAACACTAGTATGTGTGTTTTTCCTCTTAATATGTTCGTTTGATTCTTTGAACATTACTACAGAAGGGCGTGTAGTCATTTTTTGTTTTGTGTTGTTTTGTTTTTTGTTTTGTTTAGAGTTTGTGTGCACATTCTGTGGGGGAATTTCAGTTTTGGGATGTAGAATCTTCTCCGTGAAACATGTACTGTAACTTTGTATTGAATTAGGAATGGATGTGGAAACTTTCATTATTGGCTTGTATTTTAACCCATTTAATATCTGTGTTGACCAGTAGTTGAATTCTTCACTCTTTTTGTGGTCTATGATAAAACTGTTTTTCTGACGTCTGATTGTCAACCTCTCTGGCAACTGCACTGATGTAGTTTTTTTGCTTGTTTTGAAACTAAGTTCTCTCAATAGCATTACTGTAAATAATGTTAACAAGATTTGGATGGCTTGAAGCCAGTAGCATGTCTCTAGAAGGAATCCTTTTGCATCAAGGTCTGAGCTATACTGGATCCATATGTAGGAAACTTATTCTCCTAAGTCTAAATGCAGTCTAGTCTTTTGCAGACAGAAAACTTACAAAAGGTACAATATATCAAGCAAGTACCTCACTGGTCATAAGCTCCATTTAGTAACTGTCTCCATAAGAGAAAAATTCTAAAGCAAATAACCATAGCGCATGTATTTAAATCAGTGTTTAAAAAAAAAAATCATATGTAATGAATTATTTCAGAGTGCTTTAGTTTTAAGCTGTATGAGAATCTTTAAAAATCTAATCCTAGATGAGATTATGCTAGACTGAGATAAAGGTGTTGAAAATGATCAGTAATTCATGCCTTCTCTGCCTTTAGGTGCTGATATTGCTAATGTTTGTAACGAAGCTGCTTTAATTGCTGCAAGGCATCTCTCAGATGCTATAAACCAAAAGCATTTTGAGCAAGCAATTGAAAGAGTTATTGGAGGTAGGTACAAATTGCATCAGTTGTTTATCAAAAAACGTTTTGTTTTGTGGTCGGTGTGTTGTTTTTTGGTTTTTTTGAAAGTCACACTTTGAATCTTCTGTCCTTAAAGGCTGTATTCTTTTCCTCCTAAACATACTTGAGATTTAGAAAGTAAGTTGCCTGTCTCTTTTGCTGACTTCCGAAAGGGAGAAGGGACAGAGGTAGTGTCCTGATGAAACTTCTTCCAAATTTCTTCAAAATGGCAGGAAGAATAGCTGTTTGGATTTAGCAATGCTTTTAACTGCTGTTAGCCTGAAATAGTGTAGAAAACTATTTGATTTTTAAAGAGCAAATGTTTTATATAAACATTTGAATATACTTAAGAACTTATACTTTAAAACTAGAAAATCTAATCAAGGACAAGGTTACTATAAAACCTGAAAGATGCAAATTTCTAAAAGTTACAAGTTTTGTTTCATGTTTAACATTTTCAAAGATTGTATACGTGGCATCTAAGTATCGCTCACTGCATTTCTAAGTGAAATAAGGGAGTCAGTGGAGAAAGGTATGTCTAAAACTATTAACCAAATTTATTTTGTAAAGGTTTGGAAAAGAAAACCCAAGTACTGCAACCAGAGGAGAAAAAGACAGTAGCATATCATGAGGCAGGGCATGCAGTTGCAGGATGGTTTTTGGAACATGCTGACCCGCTCCTAAAGGTAAAGGAAATTAATATGAACTAGTAATTTAAAAGTAGCATGGACAGCAGCTCTTCCCCCCCACCCCGCTTTTTTTTTTTCTCCTAGTGTTGGGAGGTTGTTAATACATAGTCTTGCAAAAGACAGTGTAAGTGTGTAAATGTTAGCCTATGTTTTGGTTCACTTCTAGTTTTCTTATCTGTTTTCTGACCTAGGTGTTACGGGGTTTGTAGTATGAACAACTCTGTAAAGCGACTTGATCTTCCCATGAGACTGCCTGATTTGATAGCTGCTTTTTCTCTCAGGCTTTTAGTGCAGATCAAGTGTTTAAGTTAATCTTACAAGGTTATGCAGGTGCATGCCTCTTCAGGAATACAACTACAAAAATGATCGTCCAGAAGCTGATTTAAATTTGGAGGCACAGCTTGACAAGTTCAAGATAAAGAAAAAGGAGCCCAATCTCCCAGACTTAATGTGACATTCATAGTTTTGCTTGGCTGTGTTCTTAATGTTGTCTGGCTTTCAAGCTTAAAATTTGTCTTGTAAAATTTACTGCTGGAAGGAAGGGCATTAGTAAACATGGAAACTACCTATTCAGAATACTAGAGATACAGAAATGTGATGTCTGTTATGGAATACTTAAAGCCCAATATGTAACTCTAAAAGAATTGTGGATTTTAATTAACAAATTTAAAAATGCCATGCAATCTTTGGAAAAGATGTTACAGTGGTTTTACCTTTCTTTTCCAGATATTCTAGTAGTTGTTATCCCAGTTTAGAGCTAGCCAGGGCTTTTAAGGATAAATCACAATGAGGGCAAAAATGTAAACGGAAATAATGTCTGAATTAAACTTCAAGGGTGAGTATGGTATAGGTTGTGGTATTAAATAACTAAGTCAAACCAAAGAACGCTTTGTTTTTTAACATTATTTAGCTCTAATGTTCTGTTAATTTTGATCGTAGGTATCTATTATCCCACGTGGTAAAGGACTGGGGTATGCCCAGTATTTACCCAAAGAACAGTATCTTTATACCAAAGAGCAACTACTTGACAGAATGTGCATGACTCTGGGAGGACGTGTATCTGAGCAAATCTTCTTTGGAAGAATTACAACTGGTGCCCAAGATGACTTGAAGAAGGTGACACAGAGTGCATACGCTCAGGTACGTGCTTGAGTAATACTTCTTTTTCTTACTGTTTTCCTTTTCTACTATTTAACACTAATGTTTTTAAAGGATGTGATTTAATCAGGTATGTCCCTCAAAAGCCTAGCTCAATAAAAGATTATATAACTGTTATGCTGTTGTTGTTTAGAGATGCTGATGATTCAAGTGTGTTACTGTAGTCTTACAGCAGGAGTCCATGCATTGGGCTTTGATCACTATCCTGCTTCCACCTGTAGGAACGTGCATGCTGCAGTTGCATTCAAATACATGTGGAAAATGTATGCTTCAAAAATCAAATTTAGTGCGCAGATTTGATCCTCTGATGCTACTTCTAAAATTGCTCACTTTGAAGACCCAATTTGGATTTGTGTGTGTAACTAAATCCAGAAAACCTTGTATTTAAGCAGTATTTGCTATCAATTAAGACACTAGTTTATACCACGCTAACTAGCATAGGTAATTTGAAATCTTATCAACGTAGTGACTCATCCAAGTGTAGCTATGTGCTGCTTAGATGCTTATTCCATTTCCTGCATCAACATAAAAGCTGCCATTTTATTAGATGCTTACAAGGTGAGCAAGAGAGACATCTTAGAGTACTTTTCTCTTCCTGCACACAACACATTCCCCATGCTCTCCACCTCCAAACCACACCCACTTGCTGGTCTCTAGTAAATGTCTTGTTTTCCCAGTTCTGGAAGTTAAATGTGTAATGAAATCCTTGGTAGTGCTAATTTTTATCTGGCTTTCAGTGCCTCTTGTTCAATTTTAAATAGAAAATGTTTACTACGTATAAATTTTTGTTCATATTAAGCAGACATTGTATTCAGAGAGAGATAGGGACTTAAAAAGTTCTGAATTTTTCTTCAGGAAGCAGGTTAAGATGCTTCGTTCTAGTGCTGAGATCTCTTTCAATTCTGAATATTGTTTGTCATACCTGTTTTCATTTTGCAAGGCTGAGCAGAAAAGTGCTGCTTTAGTAACCATCAAATTGATAGTGGTGATGGAATGAACCTGTAAATAGTAGGGCGAGTGTACTTCTGCCTCTGCTGGCGTAAAATGCAAAATAAAACATCCATATTTGGCAGCCAGAGGATCTAATATTCATTAATGAGTAAAGCAAGATGAGAATCATGACCCCGTTGTTAGGGGTGTGACTTGGAGTGAAATACAGCATATGATAGAACAAAATCTTTGAGATCCTCTACTTTCATCCTTAACTTATTCCACTTACCCATATAGATAAGGTAACTATGGTATATTTCTGAAGCATTTTGAATTGGAAGAACATTTGTATTTCTGGTAAAGAAAAAGCATTTTACAGCTTAAGGAAGGCTGAAATGTTTTTCTGTAATATCCTGGTATTTAAACAGCAAAGCATTATGTACATCACAAGAATAACTGCTTCTAAGTGGAGGTATTTGGGTGCTTCAGTTTTAATCGTTAAAAAGGAATAAGTGAAAGTCAACTAAAAAACTTTAACTTTGGTAGACTGGAGTTTTAGGGGGAGAATTGGTTTCAGAGGAAAAGATTGGGTCACAGTAAAATGACTTCCTCATTTAATTTCTTTCTACCAGATTGATACCAACATACCCTAAAATCTTACTATCTCCCCTTTGTTTTCAGATTGTCCAGTTTGGTATGAATGAAAAAGTAGGGCAGATTTCGTTTGATCTCCCTCGTCAAGGAGACATGGTATTAGAGAAACCTTATAGTGAGGCAACTGCCAGATTGATAGATGAAGAAGTTCGGTCGCTTATTAACATTGCTTACGACAGGACATTAACTCTTCTGACTGAGAAGAAAGCAGAAGTAGAGAAGGTGAGCATTACATTGTTTTTAGCTACCAACTGGTAAGCCAGAATCTGAATTGGACTGAATTGATTAAAAATAACCAGTGTTCAAGAAAGCTTTCCTAAAAATTATTCAATATAATCTTTAGAGTGTGCTACAAGACTTAAGTAAACAAAAATCTTTGTGTTGAAACACCCTGAAGTTCTAACAAATGTTTTGTTTAATATCCCTTTGTCAAAATGGTAAATACTCATTTGCAAAGTTGAGAGAAGAGTCTATCTACAAAAGCAAAAGTAGATGTGCTAGACCAGTATGAAGGGAGAAAACAAATCCCCCTGCCCTCCCATCCCCCCCCAAAAAACAAAACAAAACACAACCCTGAACACTGCATATGAAGATTCCAGATGATTAGACTGAAAGGAACTCTCTAAGAAGGGAGGTATGTAATGTTTCCTTTCTGTGAATTACTTTTGAACTTTAGATAAAAATAATTTTTCTACAGTTTTCCTTTTGTGCCCGCTGGCTGCTTGTGGTCTGCTTCACTGCAGTTGAGACAACCCTTGTGCATATTCTCTTCTTCCACGCCAGAAGTCCTGATACAGCAGAAGGATAATTTTCCGGGATGGGCACCTATCTGCTAGGCTTACTGACAGGAAGACAAGTGTGTGTGGATTCAGTCAATGGTGTTGTAGTAGGTCACCATCCTGAAAAAATCATCGAATATTGTTTGCACTGAACAGTACGCTCACTGACTCAAGAAGGTTATGAACCACACATGCAGTATTATACACATTGGTATTTTATGGTGCTTTGTGGCTTGTAACATAACAGCAACCCTGTTGAACCATCTGGTCTGGTAGACAGAGAGTGCTTGTTTGGATCTGTAGCTTAATGCATTGCGTCAGGAGCCTTTTGGCAGCAGTGAAAGACTTGTTCTGAAGTAACAATAACCACAACAGTGGTCCGTAGCGGGGCCATTTTGCCAAATCCTTTNAAAAAAAAAAAAAAAAAGGAATTTTTGCTCACAGAGGAGAAAAACTGTGTATTAAGTGAACTCTGAGCAACCTGATTCTTTTATCAAAATTAATCTGTGCTGAATTAGTCTTGTCCAAACTGCCTTAAACTCTTCCAAGGAAGAGAGCCAACCGAAGTATTGTGTGTGACACAACTTACTGCTGTTCCAGGTTGCCCTACGACTACTGGAGAAGGAAGTGCTTGATAAAAGTGATATGCTCGACTTGCTTGGCCCAAGACCGTTTGCAGAAAAGTCCACTTACGAAGAATTTGTGGAGGGTACAGGAAGTTTGGATGAGGATACTTCACTGCCAGAAGGCCTTAAAGACTGGAACAAAGATCGTGAAAAAGACAAAGAGGAGACAACAGATGAACAGGTCGCTAGGCAGATCACAGGAGGGATGCCATTTTAACTGCAAAGTGTGTGGTGATGTTGACTTGCACTCTGGAAGAGAAATAAACTCACCTAGTTTGTACTTCCAAAACCAACGAATATTTATTCAACCAAACTGTATTAGGGATGGGTGTAAGAGTGGTGTCCTGTAATGAGACAAGGATATTCTGCTCCCAGTTGACATATGTGATATCATCAGTTCACTGGTAAAAGATGATCATCTTTCATTTTTCAGCTGAAGAAACATACATTGGATTTGAGCTGCAGCGGAATGCCAGAACTGAACCTCTCAAACATTGAAACAGTTCAGATTCATGCACAAACTTTGTGGCACTGGTCTCTTTTTTCAAATGTATGTAAGCTTATAAAAATTAAAATTTTTTGATTCATCTAAAATATACCTGTATGTGACTTGTTTCCAAAGAAGAATCATACAAAATGCATTGTTGAATACGTAGCCAAAAGTCTGATCTTACAGAGTGCTAGCTTTGCAGAAGTATCAGCTTTTCCATCTGACCCTTTTTCTCCCAACCCTTCATTTGGATTTTTAAAAAGAATTTGTTTACACAGAGCTGCCATGTAAGTTGACAGTGAAACTGGACACCCGCTTAAATATCTTAAAATGTACTCATGGTTCAGTGTCTTTAGTCTGAAACTGTTTGGCTCCTGCAGTTTTATTGGTCAGGATTTTTTACAGAGTTCTGTAAGATATTGAACATATGAATGTGTTGTGTAAATACAGTTTGAGTCAATAAAAAGCAGTACTTTTCTGAACAAAGTTTCTTTTTTTTCTTTGAATTCTGTACTAAGAAATTAAGTCTAATACCAAACTTCTTGAGCATAAAACTTTCGTAAATTAGGATAGCAAAACTGTGCTCACAAATAGCAACAGCAGCAGCCAATCCTAAGGTACTAAATCAGGTCATCCGAGCTTCATACAGGTTTGTTTAACCTAAGCATAATAATTTTATGTGCTGTTTAATACGGTTGTCTCAGCATAGTAATCGACTTTGGCTTACCTGCTGCATGCCAAGAATTGGGTAAGTTAAAGAATTCAGCTGTTCAAAAGTTAACTGTCTCCCTGTCCCAGAAAGAGAAAGGGAGCATGGTTTTGGGAGGGGGTGTGGTATATTTTTTTAAGGGGAAGGAGAAGAAACAAAAACTGCTGGGTAAGAAATTGTTTAGGGCTTAACCTGCCCTCTCAGTTGTAAGGGAATAATTGGTGATTGATTCCAGCTGTGTGTTGCAAGATGCTGGAAAGCAGTAGGATGGTAAGGGGAGAAAGCATCTATGAAAGGTCAGGCACAAGCTGCTAGAGTTATTTGGAGTAAATTGTTTATAGAAATCATTCTTTTAGGATTTTTTTTTTTCCATGATGAAGCTGTTGCCATCAGTGATGTTGCTTGGCTTGCTTGCAGTGAAGGGGAACAAGGGGCACAGGGTGAAGAGTAATTTAGGGTGTACTTACTGGGCCTTTTTAGTTAAACAACATTTCTGTGTGCTCCTATTGAATTCCTTGTTGCAGACTGAGTAATAAATAGGCAAATGCCCTGAATAAAACTAAACTTCAGTTCCTTTCTTACTGGAATCAAAGTTTAGAATGAATGATTTACTGCAATAGTAAACTGCTTTATGTCCCAAAATTGACTCAGGATGTCCATGACCAAGGAGGAAGCAACCCAAGGGTAGATTTGCAAAGCTTTTACTAAAGTTTAGTCATGATCATGAGACCCCCGCTCCATTCGGGAAATAAGAGTGTGAGAGACACCCCACCCCAATAAAATTTGCAGTAGCTTATATACAATTTGCAACAAAACACTATGCAAACGTATCCAATCACATTACTGTACCAGTCCTGACTCTGCAAGTCATCTTTCCTTGTTTCCATGTGAAAGCGGAGCTCCCGGCGCAGGACAGGTGCAGGTCCTGGGTTGGCTCCAGTCCTCTGTTTATGCTTCCCCGAGACCTTGCTCTTCTCCAAAGCTGAAGTTATCTTGGAACTGGATTTTTGGTGGTTTTGTCAGGTAACTGGTCCCTTGCTCCTTGTACATCCTGTGAAAGTGCTCAGGCCAGTGTTTACAGCTCTCCAAAGAGACAAAGCAATGGGTGCCTAACTTCTAGGCAGAACGGTTAACCCTTTGCTCACGTTTACAAAACTTAAAGCTGGCACACATAGCAAAGTAGCGACCAATAACTTTGCACATGGTCCAGTGCTGTACTTTACATGTTTGTGTATTTAATGCCTTCTGTTCCATCGTCTATTTCCCATCTAGCAGAACACTTTTTTTTTTTTTTTCTTGTTTGGAATAGGCAATTTGTAGGCAGTGCTGAGGACTAATCGCAATCATGTCATAGAGGTCCACATTCTGCATTTCCTCATTCCTTATTTAACACCCCCCCCCCAAAAAAAAACATACCCAACCACCCCAAAACCCCCAACTTAACTCTTCACAGTGGCACCACCTGACTGTGAAAGAATCATCTCCTGACTGGGAAGTTTTCTTCTACTACGTTTGTGCCATCTACCTATATAGAGCTTAAATTTCGCTCTTGTTCAATTGCAGCATGCAATTACTGAGCCTATGATACTGTAAAGGAGATGCAAGTTGCTTTGCCCCTGTTTTAGAACATCAACTTACTTTGTATAGTCGTACCTCAGTAAGTTTTAGTATTTTGTGACAAAAGTGGCAGAAATTGACTGTGCTGGGATTTTGGAATCAAAACGAAGATGATAAAACTAAATAAACTGTTTACTCCACCCACTCCTTTAAAGAGAACTGTTAGCCTCCTCCTACTCACAAATTTAAGACTTCAAGTGGTTTAGCTTAAATCAAGAAAATCAAGTTTAGTCTGCATTGTGGCTGCCAATAACATCAGATTATTTTTGTTATCAAATGTTGAGCAGTGCTGCTTCAACTAGTAGGGGCTTGCACAGCATGAAGGGAGCTGCTGCCGTCTCTGTTTCTCCTACTGCTGGGAGAAGGAGCAGGGCTAGACCCGCTCTTTTCCAGCCATCACCCTGTTCCCAGCGCATGACCACCATTTCCTAAGGAAATACAAATGCAAGACAGGCAATGGAGAGAAGTGATTTCAGGATGCAGAGATATCAAGAGCCTAAGGGAGCTTGGCCTAGGTAGCACGGGCAGGGGCTGCTGCATGGCCGAAAACAGGCTTTGCCAGATTCCTTGCTGGCTTTGACCAGAGCAGCTTTGCAAAAGTGTTCCCGCTGCCCCGCCAGGTTGGATTCCTGTTTCTAGCCTGATAGCACACCTTCTACCCATAGCACACCTTGCCCACTCTGTTTTAAAGTGGCATCAGTGGTGTAGGCTGGAACTTTTTGTAATTTTTTTTTCCCCTTAATTCTAAGTGTTGGGAGAGGTGTTTGTGTCTGGGTGGTACTGGGAACTGCACTTAGGTCTGGCTTGACCTGGCACCGTGTGTCTGTGTTTCTGTGCAGAGAGGTGCAAAGCAGTAAAAAGGAGAGAAAAATGAAAGTGGGCTAGCCACAGAAAGAAAAGGTGCAGGAGACAGCCAAAAAAAACTAGAGGGAAAAATTAAAAACAAAAGTGAGGAATGCGAAAAAGACAAACAAAGCCTGACAGCACTCAGTAGGTAGATTTCAAAATAAAAGAGAAGTTTCTAAGAGCAGAAACTTATTTGAAACAAAATGTTCAGCAAACACGTTAATCAACAAAATTTCAGTTTTGTGTTAGAAAAAGGAAGATGATTAGAAAGTTGCTTGAATGAAAAGGAACAGCAAGCATTCTAGCTTCCCATGGCTCCTACTGCTCTCATGCAAGCCGATCCTATGATGATGCTCCTACTAACCAAGGTTCCTGGGTTCACGTGGGTGTTTTTTTCTTTTCTTTTCTCAAATCATATGGAAGATGTCTCCTTTTTTTTCTAAAGAGGACATTAAGTTGCCTCCCCCACCTCAACACATTCTAGAACTTCATGTCCAAGAGTTGCAAGTAAACACGTGTGAAAAAATGAGTCAAAACAGGATCAGAGGAGGTTGTCAGATCTGGAGTCCACAGGTTCGGAGTCTATATTCTGGACTTTGAGTCAGTGTATGAAAAGCAAAGCAGCAGCTAGTTCACCAAGTGAATACTCAGTTATTTAGGAACTCCAAGATTCCTGACATTTTTAACGCATTAATTTTTTTTTAGAATAATATCAGAATTTATGGCTGGGACCTAGTCATGAATTCCATATTAAAATGAAATAAAGTTCCAGAAGCTGCGATATGGCTGGTCCTACTTCACTCAGAAGAAGCTGTGCTAATGCTTGTATTTGTACTTGATTAAAATTAGGTTAGTTTCAGTTCTGTGTAGAACAAAATCGAGCAGACAGCTTCAGCTTACGTGATGAACAGTTACGTGGCTCATATACTTTTTAAAATACATTCATTCCCCAAATCCCAAACTAACAAAACAATAACACATCATCTTTTCAGGAGCAATGGATCTTTGGAAATTGTAATATGTTTGTAAAGTGCCTTTTTAAGTATTGAGCAACGCTATTGCTTAGAAAGTGCTTCAGAAGGCGAGAAGAAAAAGAAGCAAAGAGTTCCTGAAACATATAAAGTTTGGATTTCCAAAGGGTTTTTCCTTTGTTTGCTTGTTTTGTTGCCTAGAAACTGACCTAAATAAGACACTCCATGTAGACAGAGTGTTCTCTGGTGGAGGTTCTCTAATGGAGAAGGGCTGTTTAATTGATATGACCAGAAGCACAAAGCATGCATGAAGATTGAATACCCAACAGTTATTTTGTCAAGGCAGCAAGTCAGCTGTGTAAGACAGAGACCTTTCTGTTTCAGCTTTCATGTAAGCAGATTAACTGTTGTTCATCTTTCATTTTGCCAGCTGTTTTGAATATCGTGAAAAATACTTCTATTTGTACTTTAACCTCAATTTGCCCAGTGATTTTAACATGTCTCGGTTACGAGATATCCATAGCACCCATAGGTGTGGTGTACTTCTAAACCTGGGTAGTGCAATGTATCAACACGCAGCCAGTGTCTCCTCTCCCACCACGTTCGGTGGAGTATCTGAGTTTCAGCTATGTGGGCAAGGTGGAGTGGAGACAGGAACCAGAAGCACATTAACTGGCGATAGCCAGAAAGACAGGGGACCAGCAAGGTATTGTGGTGCCAGTTTAAACACTGAGAGTCCTTAAAGAACGTATCACAAATGGATAGATTTCATACATGTAATCTGCGATTAGTCAGCAACAAGTGATGAAGTCACATAGCATAAATCCAGCCTCAGGCCTGCAGCTCACTGGATATTTATACAGCATTGACTGCCCAGAACACTTTTGTTTGAGAGGATACTAATCTTTTTTATTCTGTTTTTAGAGAATTGGAGTCAAATGTAATCATTAATAGTTACTGTACAGAATAGTTAGAAACTTTTTCTTCTTTTTAATATCAGTAAATTTTTGTTCCTGGCAGTTCAGTATTGTACATTCAGTACAGAATGAATACGTCAAACCCACAAGATTTTCTTACTCATAATTGGATGAAAATAGTGCAGCTCTATTTTGAAGATTTTCACGCCTATTTTACTTCTTTTCTTGTACAACTTTATGGAAGACAAATTTTGTTTGGAAAAAAAAGATCCCAAGCTAGCAATCTCTGTGTTCAGACTCTTAGGCCAAAGTCTTAACCGAATGCCTTACATTTGTCTCACAAATAGAAATAGCCTGATTTTCAGAAACACTGAATGTCCTCAGTTCCCAGTGACCTCAATGGACTCTGAAGAGCACCTCTAGCATCTGAGACTCGTGCTCCCCTTTTTTTTTTTTGAAGCCTAAATACAGATTTGTAAGCCTAAATATTAGAAATCCAGACGTGAGAATTTGTCCTAGAAAATAGCATACCTAATTTCCTTATTCATTGATTTCTTCTTCCTCATCTTCAAAGGCTTCTTCTCCATCATTTGCTGTAGCTTCTTGGTATTGCTGGTACTCTGACACCAGATCATTCATGTTGCTTTCTGCTTCTGTAAATTCCATTTCATCCATTCCTTCTCCTGTGAACCAGTGGAGGAAGGCCTTTCTCCTGAACATGGCTGAAAACTGCTCTGAGATCCTTTTGAAGAGCTCTTGAATAGCAGTACTGTTGCCAATGAATGTGGAAGCCATCTTGAGGCCACGAGGCGGTATGTCACACACTGCTACCTTGACATTGTTTGGAATCCACTCCACAAAGTAACTGCTATTCTTGTTCTGGATGGCCAACATCTGCTCGTCAACCTCTTTCATCGACATGGGACCACGGAAGACGGTAGCCACTGTCAAGTATCTCCCATGTCTTGGGTCACAGGCTGCCATCATATTTTTGGCATCAAACATCTGCTGAGTGAGCTCTGGAACGGTGAGTGCTCGGTATTGCTGGCTGCCTCGGGCTGTCAAAGGAGCGAAGCCTGGCATGAAAAAGTGAAGGCGTGGGAATGGGACCATATTTACTGCCAGCTTCCGGAGGTCAGCATTAAGTTGGCCAGGAAAACGCAGGGATGTAGTTACCCCACTCATGGTAGCAGAAACCAAGTGGTTTAAATCACCATATGTTGGAGTGGTGAGCTTCAGCGTGCGGAAGCAAATGTCATACAAAGCTTCATTGTCAATGCAGTAAGTTTCATCTGTATTTTCAACCAGCTGGTGGACTGAGAGTGTAGCATTATAAGGCTCCACCACTGTATCAGAAACCTTTGGAGAAGGCATGACGCTAAAGGTATTCATTATCCTGTCAGGATATTCCTCTCGTATCTTGCTGATGAGCAGAGTTCCCATGCCAGACCCTGTCCCTCCTCCCAGGGAATGCGTGAGCTGAAATCCTTGCAAGCAATCACAGTGTTCACACTCTTTTCTTACTACATCAAGTACAGAATCAACCAGCTCTGCCCCTTCTGTATAGTGTCCTTTGGCCCAGTTGTTTCCTGCACCAGTTTGTCCTAAAACAACATACAATAGGGAAAGAAAATACACAAAGTTATTGGTAGAGTTTGGCATTTGGACGCCTAATGGATTCACATCACACCTGTAGAAAAAGCTGCTATAAATCTGTCAGGTAGGTAACTAGGCTCTTCAGTTTTGCCCACAAAAATCTTTGGCGGTATCAGCATAACTTTTTATATGGTCTCCTTTTGCCTCAAATCCCCCTTAGTCTTCATTTATGCCTTCAGGTGGCTTTTTCAGTATTTAACTTTCCATAAATGCAAAGATGGCATTGACTCCTTGTTTTGAAAGCTCTCACACTCCCAATCCTACCTATTCCATAAACACAAGGAGACTGTTTATATTTAAATGCTTTCTGTTTATAAGGACCATGATATATACAAAGCTAAATCACAGATATACATTTCTAAATGAAAGGTTCTTGGACTGTTCCCATGAGTTGCTACTTTCAGATAGGAGGCATTGTTGTCATTCAAGGATAAGGTTGGGCTTCAGAAGACCTTTTTAACTTCCTATATCAAGAACTATAGCTTTTTTAATTCATGGTTACCTAGCCTGAATTAAAATACTGTTCAACACAAATGTTATTTTAAAAATTTGGGAGTTACTAAGTGCCTTTTAACATCTACTGGTTTCCCTAGAAATTCACTATTCTTTGGGATCTGCAAAGTAACTTGCAAAATTGGATTACTCACATTTCACGAGCCCTTCATTTTCTCCCCATGGCTTCCATTTGCGTTTTATGTGCCAGTCAATTCATTATGATGGATAGTCTGGATCCTTTGTTATGTCCTTACTTTGTTATCACTTAGATAACAAAGATTAAATAGGGGACCAGCTTTTAATGCTCCCGTTCCTCACAGTGACTACTACACACATACATTGTGCCTCTGAACTCAGTCAGTGGTAGTCTTGTGACTGGTCATCACAAGGAGCAATAGTTTCAGAATCAGGTATAAGGCTGTCACCTTCTGTGTTGCTCTCCAATTCCTCCCTTCCTTCCTACTACCATGTCTCAATTCAATTCCCAGCATGCTGTGTTGGTGCCAAACATATGAATTCAGGAAACTGCTTGCTGGGGTATTGTTCAAATATGATAGACTTCATTTTCACTGCAAAAAATGCTTTGTTTCCTCATGATGTATTTGGTTAGTCGATGCATTGTTCTATATGTTGCTATATTTTTCTCTTTTCGAATCACTTCCTGTCCAGCTGGGCAAAGCACAAAGTAATATCCTTCCAGAAGTAAATATGCTTGCAACCATCTGCAGTATGCTTGAGCAGATCCCCTACTACAGACAGGAATTTGTATAGCATGACAGGCTGCACATTAACAAGATGTTACACTAAGATGCAGAAGCATTTTAACAAGGCCAAATTCTGAGTTTAGGACTGTATTTTGCAGATTGGCCCTTGTACAAACATTGTATCGTCCTTCTCCAGTGGGCAGTGAGATAAGGAGAGAACAGGAGAGAATGGAGAACAAGAACAAAGGAGGGAAGAAGAAAATGGTAATTGCTCTCAGAAATGTGGAAATTATGATGTCTTCATGGGAAAAAATAATAATAATCAGCAGAGACTGATTTTAGTTGCTTTTGCTTAGTTTGCAAAATAAGTTAGGAGGTAAAAACCCCTAATACAAAGGTGGACCTGTTCTCCAGGCTATCCACTGCGTCAGACTCCCTCAGAATCAGAGCCACACAAACTCCTAGAAGCCCACATGACCATTGCCACCTCTCTCTATTGCACTAATATGGCCTTTGTATTTAAGCCACAGTTTAGCTGTAGCAGTGGCTGCCGATACCAATACTGTTTCCCTCCACCCCATAACTATCAGCTGCTCCTGTGGTAACATCGCACTCCACCTCCTAGTCAGCCACCTGCCTAGGGTCTCATACGTGTTTTCATACAAGATTTTCTGCTGTGCACATGTATATGCCCAGTAATCTGATGCTTCCAGACCCACTGGCTCTATGGCACTGTAAGACCATCACCACACAGGTACAATAATCCCTGGAAGCTCCAGAGTTTTTACCCATGACAATATGGTCTAGCGTGGAGGTGCCACGGCTACGACAAGGCTGCCACGCACCTGGAAATCTTGACCATGACTGTGAAACCCCACCGAATGCCCCCCACTTATCGGGTACCTATCAAACCTCTGAAAATCTTAGACTAACACACAAAATCATCAAACTCCGCCTGGACTAAATCTCTAGGTGGAAAATGAGCACATGTCCACAAAAATTGGGACTTGGCAGATCTTTCACCAGTCCTGGAAGCTCTGTATTGCATGCAGCCTGCCTCTAGCAACCTGCCTCTGCATTTTCTCACTGTGCATTTACTGAAAGCTATAGGAAGTCTACAACAAGTAATCCCACAACTGATCTGTGCTCTTGGTACCTCCAGATCTTCCTACCACTATTTCTTTCTCCAGTGCATTGTAGGGCTATTACATATGCTAAGGTTGAGCTGCACATGCACAGGAGCTTTTTGTCTAAAATAATTTATTTTTTAAATCTCCAAAACAGCAACTATTTCCTGCAATCTTCTTTCTCTCCTTTCCTCTCTCCACTGCTTGAAATGAAAGACAAACCTGAGAAAAGAGACCAGCAGCTTGCATACTAATGCTTAGAATCCCATTGTGAACAACCTCAGTGCAGAATACACAATATGATTTAGAGAGGTAAGGATAGCTCCTTTGACTAGCTAGCAGCCATTTTGTGGTTGTCCCTATCAGTTCAGACAATATAAATTGGGGAGATACCTATGTAGCAGAGCTAGCAAGGATGTAGACAAGAAAAAACTGAGAAATGCAAAAATGTACAAATTAAAACTGGTCAACAAAAGCAGCTACATCAGACAGCTCACAGCAGTTCCTGGTGGACACTCCTATGCCAGTAGGAGGCCAGGAGACCTGCTGCTCTCCTACATCAAGTTCATTCCACCTGTGCTTCTTCACCTTCCAGATCAGTACCCTGTCAACACAAGCATTAAAGCACAAGGATTATGTTTGCATCCATCTCAATCTCCTTCTGGTCTGAGCTAAAATTCCTGTATCTGGAGTGTGTGATCAGTACCTAATACACCTGCATGACATTCTGATTGATGGTCTACAGCTACTTGCTATAGAGACATGCACACATGTATGTATATACAGGCACAGACTGCAAACATCCCCATCAGAACGAGCACTAACAGCCTGTGATACAGCAAGTATGGAATGGCCAGCTTCTGTCACAAAATCCTTTGTGGGCCCAGGCTGGATTTTTAAAAGAGAAAACAAAATGCTTTGTTGGCTTTTGACACAGATCATTACTTCAGTGCTCAGGCAGCCATTCTGCATTATTCAGCAGGTTAGAAGGACAGTGCCTGATGCTGACAGGGGCCTCCGTCAGATACGAGTTCATCACATGTTGTTGGTTCATTGTTAGCTTGGCAGGAAGGGAATGCAGTGAACTGAACTATTGTTGAAGACACTGAATTGATTCTGCTCTGATATCACTGGTGATATGCCAAATTGTAAAGCTCCAGCTCAGGTATTTCCAAAGGTCAAAATACTTCGCTTTCAAGAGTCTGCTGTGGTCCGTGCAGGAGAAAGGGAGTAAAAGCAGAAACCTGAACACAGAAACATACTTTGTAAAGCTGCTATGGCTTTTTACCCCAAGCTTACTTCTACATGTTGTAACTTAAGATTCCTTTGAAGGAGATTGTTAACATCACTGCCACGGAGTATATGGGAGAAGAATAGGGATAGCATTAAAAGTTTGAAGTTAGCTAAAGGCTTAAAGTGACTATGGCTTCTTATTCCCTACCTCAACAGCAACAGTCTGGGCTACAGTTTGTTTCATACCACCCAAATAATGTTTATCTTTTCTCTGTCTGTCCCTGGCATTCTTCCTTCTTCATGTTAACACAATATACCAAACTAACTTGCAACCTAAGCTTGCCTTGGCAGGAGGAAATGTGTTCTGTGGCTAGTGCAGACTTGGAAACCAGAAGGACACGAGAGTTCTCATGGTAGCTTTCATTCAGACTTCCTGTTTGAGCAAGTGGATTGCTTTACTTTCACATGCTGTTTCTCCTTTAGTACAAAGGGGACCCACAATGCTTCTGTACTTCATAAAGATGCTATGAAATTGAACTGTGGTAACACGCACTTTTAAGCTTAGATGGAAAGTACTACAGAAATGCAAAGTAAAATTGTAAAGGCCAAAACAATCCTGTTCAAGAACAGTGCAAAACCTGAAGTTCCTCACATGCACTCAGACTGTTCCTCATTATGTTGGAAAATAACACAGTAACTGGCTATGTATGAGAGTGTTCTCCATATTATAGTTGGTCTTCCTCTGCTGTTTACTATCCTGTACTGTAAGGTTCTGCTGAAAAAGTGAAATTACACAGCCTTTAAACAAGTTCATGTTCAAGCATTTAACATCAATTCAAGTCAAGAATAGTCTAGTTGGTTTGTGGTTGAGTTTTCTTCCCCCGTTTCCATTTCCTGCAGAATTTCCATGCATTTTGTTGTAAGCTGTCTCCGGACTTCTTTAGAGTTCATATATATTGAAAGCAAGTGTATTGTATCTGAATATCATAGGAAACTTTCAGTAGTTTGCTAATTGAAGGAACAATTAACAGAAGAATGACTTTTTCAGTTAACGGCATCTTTTGGCTGACTTACAGATAATTGGAATTGGATTGTTAAACTGTTAAGGCTTTTAAGTAGTAATGGTCACTTTGGACTAGAGAGGAGGCAACATAGTTTAAATGCTTTTTGATCACTCACTTGGTAATTGAACACCTGTTGGATTTTTTTTTTTTTTTTTTGTAAGTGACATCCACATACCAAAGATGAAATTATCAGGCCGAAAGAGCTGACCAAAAGGACCAGATCGCACACTATCCATGGTTCCTGGCTCCAAGTCCACTAAGACCGCTCTTGGTACAAATTTCTGGGCTACAATAAAAAATAAACATGCCCTTAATGTTCTGAAAAAAACTAAAATGGTTATAGTTCTTAATATACAATTACAATTGCATATTATTAGTCTAATAGAGATTGTACATATACCAATATTTCCTACAAAGGAAGTCATGGTGGAAAAAGAATCCCAGCATCATCAGAACAAATCACTTCCACTTGAACAGATTAGACATCAGATGTCAATGGTACATGACATTTTGCAAGCTATTTTTTAGCAATAGATATGAGGGAGGAAAGTTTCCAATTAGACAAAAAACAGTTGACATTCTTTATAAGAAAGTAGATAAACCCTCCGCTCATCCCATGATACACAGAAAAGATTACGTCCAAATGATCCTAAAACACTTCACAAGCTCTACTTGGTGTAGGTGACAAACAATAGCAGATTATTTTTTACTTTGTGGTAGAGGCATTAAAGAATCTGTATATAGAATCATAACATGGCTTGGGCTGGAAGGTACCTTAAAGATCACCTAGTTCTGACCCCCTTCCATGCGCAGGGATGCCACCCACTACATCAGGTTGCCCAGGGCCCCATCCAACCTGGCCTGAACACATCCAGGAATGGGGCATCCACAACTTCTCTGGGCAACCAAAATAGTTGATTTTTTTCCAGTAAACTAAGGTAAATAATATACA
The DNA here is from genome assembly GCA_013399475.1 of Chauna torquata. Classification (NCBI taxonomy): domain Eukaryota; kingdom Metazoa; phylum Chordata; class Aves; order Anseriformes; family Anhimidae; genus Chauna; species Chauna torquata. The sequence continues at coordinate 101,027 of VXAL01007189.1, read as the reverse complement.
TTAACCTAAGCTGGAGAAAAGATGAAACGCTCACACTCTAGAGTTCTTCTCAATAGACCAAAGGACTCCTGGTCCCTGTTTTACACTATAATACCCTCCAACACCAGACTGACTCACAGGATATGGGCACCTTTAGCATCTTATTAACGAATCACCATTACCTGTGGCCCAGCCCCCCCAGTCCTGAAGACAGAGACAGTGTACTACAGATGTGGGCTCATATAACCAACAGTTTAATTTGGGGCAACTGATACAACATATCTGATGAGTTAATCATATGTTAAAAGAACAAATGCCCAGCATAGCGTTCAATAAACAAACTTCCACCTCCAGACCCTAAGGCTGTACCCATTGGGACAGTCCTTTGTGCTACCTCTCTCCGCCTGGGGCATTACCAGCACATGCTGGGGGACTGATGGCAAGCAGTGAAGGTTGGCTATATATGGAATACGGTTTCACAAAAAGTGTTCTCTAGCAGATTTCTGTGTCCCTTCCCACGGAAGTCCCCTCTCCCGCACCCTCCCCATCCCACACTTACAAGATGATTCATTATAGTAGACGTTGATCCTTTCCAGCTGTAGCGCTGAGTCACCGACGTAGCCTCCGGCTGGGTCAATGCCATGCTCATCACTTATCACTTCCCAAAACTAGGGGACGGAAAGGACAGGAGGGTTGGGAACTGCCCCGCGGGGCGCCGGGGGCCCTGCCCAGCGCCCCGACCCCTTTGTGGGCGGCGGCGGCCACGCAGCGCGGAGCGGCACCGCCCGGCCGCAGCTGCCGGATTCCTGGCGTGCCCGGCGGCCCCTCCCTGCCCGGCCCGGGGCGGCACGCGGAGGCAGCCGGATTTAAGCCCAACGGGCGAACGGCGGCCGCCCCGCTCCTTGCCCGGGCGGGCTCTTTCGCTGCGTCGGGAGGGGGCTGATCGGACTCCCGCCCCCCTCCCCCTTCCCGCTTTTCAGTCACGGCCTGGTCCGTTTACAGTAAATACAAATAATTTAAGAAGTCCCCTTCGGCTCTGCGCTTCCCGAAGCCTTTTATGGCCACGGGGAGGAGGCGAGGTGCGCGCTGTCCCACGTCCCGAGCGCGACCCGCTGCTCTCGGCAGCGGCTCGCTCGGGCACCGGGAGAGCAGAGCGGCGAGGCGGGGGAGGGCCGGTCAAACCCACCCCTGCCCGGAGCCACGCAGAAGCGGCAGGACGCTCCCCGCAGGCGCTGGGGGCTCCGCGGGGCAAAGGCGGCCGCGGTTCCCCTCAGGCTCACCTTGGTCCCGATCTGGTTTCCACACTGGCCCGCCTGGATGTGCACGATCTCCCTCATGGCGATGGCGATGCCCCCGCCCGCACGAACAGAGCAGAACGAACGCCTGGCCTCACGCGCTCTCCCGCCGCGCAGCCCTGCCCTCCGCGGCGCTGCCGGNGCCCCCGCCGGGGACCGCCCCCGCCCCGGCGACGGCTCGGCCCCGCGGCCCCGGGTGAGGGGCGCGACGCCACCGGCTTCGTACCGTTAGCTCCGCGCCCGCGGGGAGCGTGCCCGGTGTCCTCGTCCTGCTTGCTTCGTGCTCGCCGCAGGTAAGTCGGGCAGGAAGGGTGCTGGCAGAGCGCCGTTGTCCACATCGGCACCCGCAGTGAGAATCCTGCGTGGTTCTCCTGCCCCAGGGGTGGCTCTGATCCGTATTTTGCTTCCAACCTAACGTGTGTTTGGTGAAAGCAGGTGTGTCAGCTTCACCCACCGCCTAACTCCTGCCCTTGCTGCAGGAAATCGTTGTCGTCTGTTGTTCCTTGGTCACCTTGGTCTGCTGGCCCATCAGCGGGGCAGATTGCAACCTTCACTGAAGTGGTGGCATGCAAAGCAGCGGGTGGGCCTCCTCATTGTCTTGTCAATGGCTATCTTCTTTGCATCTCTGCTTTCTGATGTGATTTTGCTAGCAGGTAACGAGGCTCTGCCTGAAACTCGTCACTGGGAAAACAAGGAGTCTTCATGGAGCGACTTTCTGGAAAGCTCATGTTGCCACAGTACAGAGTGTGCCCTGGAATGTGCATAGTTGGAGTAGCTTGGGTTTTAAGGAAAAGGGAGACTTTCTCCAGATAGGAAACAAGTTCCCAGAACTGCTGTATCTCCTTTAAGGTCCCTTTGGGCAGCTGTTTCATAGTTTCCCAGGCAGAGAAAAGGTGTCTGGCTTAGCTGCCTGTTTTAATGTCCCTGTGACTGTTCAGTGAAATGCCACTTTCTCTGTATCCTGTTCTGATATATAGCCCTGGCAGGAGGCATTCATCTGTCCATGCACATCCTTACTGTCTGAATGCATCTCTTCTGTTGTGCAAGACCAGCCCTGAGGCCAGAGTTGCAGAACCTCACAGTCCAGCCACGTTTCTTAGATTAAAGAAATGTATTGGGTTAAAGGTGACCCAGCTAGAACTCTCCAGGAAGAAGAATCTTGGGTGCTCTCTCCAGTCTGAACACAGTTAAGATAAGCCCCATAAATCAATATATGACCCCCAAATAACCCCAAATCTGTACCTAGGCTGGAAGGCCTCCTCCTTTCTCCTGCCCTTATGTTGCTGTGACGTGACTGATGTGCCCTGGGCACCAACCTTGCCTTTTCACAAATCTTTTTCAGCAGAGCTAGCAGCTTCTTGCAAATGACCTCTGAGTAGCCCACAAACACCACACTAGGCTGAATCAAATGCCTTTCTGACATCAGTAAAGCAGCTGGAGGATCAGTGCATTTGCCTTGCAAGCAGTCAGCACCACAGGACTGGATACTGTGTGCCTTTTTCTCTGCAGAAGGACTCAAATAAATGTCCTTCTGTCTGTGATCTGCATTTTTGGAAGAGATCCACGAGCAAGTCATTTGCTCAATAGCCTGATTATTGAGGTCATCTTGGGCTCTGCTTGAATCTATATGTCCTTGAATATACCTTCCAGGCCTGACTTTCCCCACGCTTTGCAGATCCTTTCATATACTGTTGCGTGGCTCATAGTTGCCGTCAGAGCATTGTGTCCTGTTAGGATCATTGCTGCTGATATGCGACTTTCTGAAAGTCAGTCTCTAGGTTGCTCTCCCTCCGCCTATTCCAGTAAGTCTGTCAGCTGAGCTTTTTTTCTTACTAATCTCAATCAAGGAGAAAGTAATGCCTCTTCTGTTTGTCAGGCCCAGAAATCAGCTATGAATATGTACCTGTGGAAGACTCGTGTGAATAAGGACTTTCAATTTCAGACCCTGTGCGTAAAAGCCAGCATTAGACTTCTCAGTGATACGCTATCCTGCATTCTGATAGCAGGATCCCAGATCATTCCTGTAATCGTTACAACACTGGAATTAGCATTTTTAAGACAGGCTTACTCTCATGGCACGGAAGAGCCTAGGCATAGTTCAAGAGCCTGTTACTTTAAGTGGTATAACAACGTAAAACCAAAAGGTAGATGTTAGGGTTGCCAAATCTGGAAGCTGGATAGATGTGCAGCTGCCATAGCTCAATGTTCCCAAGTACAGCTAGTGAGGAGGCTGAGCGTGTGCTCCCAATAGGCACACGCACGCACATCCCACACATATACAAACACGCGTGGCTGGCCACACCAGTTGGCATGAAGAGAAAACACAGCACACATGCAAACACAAACAGCACCGGTGGCCTCATCCCGCTGCTTTCTGTCTGATCAGGACAAAAGCCCATTAATGGAAAACAAATATACTTATGTACACATTATACAATATGGATTCCTCCAGTAGCTGATAGACACCCTGCTTGTTCAGTAGCTGACTCCTGGACCCCAGGTCTTCCCAGTTGCTGGCATCTGGAAGTGGTGTCCCCAGAGGCCCACAGCCCCATTCCAATTGATGGTATTCAGACCTATGCGCATGTGCACACACGCGCAAACTGTGGATCCCTCATCCAGTAACTGGTCTTAGACACTCAGCCCATTCAGTAGCTGGCCCCTAGATCCCCTGGTTTCCCAGTTGCCTTACCCAGAGACACAAACAGGCAAGCAAGCCTGTCTTATATCTAGTCCAGACTTGTGGTCTTACCAGTAGCTGGCCCCCAGACCCTGTCACGGTTTGCCCCGTAGCTGGCTTGGGCCCCCTGCTCCCTCCAGTAGCAAACTCACAGACCCTCTGGTCTCTTCTGTATATTGCCCAGACTTATGGCTGCTCCAATACTTGACCCCCAAGCTTCTCACCCTGCTCTCCAGCTAGCCTGGCTTGATTTTTACTGGTGAACACACTGACATACAGACCCATACAATGTGCATGCACTCTGGTCTCTCCAGTTGCTGGCACCACAAACACAAAAGCCCATGTGTCTTGTGGCCCCTACTCTAATTGCTGGCACTCAGACCACCACACACACACACACACAGAATAGAGGGTCCCCTCACCTGGGAAAATAATCAGAATAGAGTTTAATAAAACAAGCCAGACTGAGGTGGTCAAGTGCAGGGCATAGCCAGACAAGCATGCTGACCAGCAACCTGTTTACAGCCAGTGGGCCCATTTTAACCCCTTATCCTTTTATTTTTCCATGCTTGTTACTCACCAAACCACCTTTAGCCCCTCCGTTTCCCTACCTTTGACTCCTCCTCTAAGCATTCCCTAGTAGGTCTTGTACAACCCAAAGATACTGTTCCCCTGCATCCCCTAATGAGTCCCACACCCCCCTAGGCAGCAAGCCCGGCCGAATGCAGTGAGCCTCTCATTGACTCGTGGAGATGGGTGTCACACCTGGCCCATGGGCTGATCCCTCTCTGGTAGGAGTCGGGGCCAAAGTTCCTTTTCTGTGGGTATGTTATTGGGGATCCCCCACCTGCCATTGTTCCTCTATGCTCCTTTGTGTTCCTGGAGATAAGCCATTAATCACATAAACCAACAGCAGCCTTCTGAATCAAATTATATTTTTAGAATAAAAATAGTAAGCAAAAAATGGACATATGTAGGCCAGTAAAAGGGTAAAAGAAGCAGTGAGAATATTGTAGTAGAGCCTTTAGTCCACATGCCTCCTGAAAAGCTGTATGTGCCAGCCAGTGCCTGTCTTCTTCAAAAGGTTCATCTGCTGTCTGAGAGCAGCAGCTGGCCAAGTATTGTTCAGAGGCCAAAACTTCAGCCAGTTTCCCACACATACAAAGTAACCAACTGAAATAAATGTCAGATTGTAGAACTGTCTGCAAGATGATGGTGAGCAACAGTTTACCCGAAGTATTTGCATCTCACACATTTTGAAACTATTTAAATACTTTCTAATATTCAGTCAGACCTGAATCAACCTGCAGCTTCTCTGTGTTTTATTGCTAGTAGTCTGAAAAGAAGCAACACCCGTTTGTTGGTCATTGAATGTAAATGTACCTTTGAATCCTTTTCATCCGTGCTTGTGTTTACTTGGTAGTTCAGCTGACTTAGAAGATGGAGGTGCCATTACAACATGCATCTACAAAAGCCTACGTGTTCTCTTTAAGTCTTCACAGGCTTGGTCCAGGATTTTAAAAGGTCCTTAGGAGTTTCAAAAACCTACTATGAACTTAACTGCCACAGATTACTTATGGATGTATTTTAAAACCCCAGTAAATGCCTCTTGGAAGTTTAAGGCACCTACATTTCTTTAAAGATTTCTCTCTAGCTGCTTCATCTGAGTCCATGAGATTCATTCTATAAATAGATTAACATGGAAACACAAAGTAAATTCTAAAATGGATTTTTACTTGGTATATTTTTGCCATGTAGTCTCTTTCTCAGATACCTATAACATATATTGACTTCTAACCTTCTTAACTCATCTTTTCTTCTTCCCTTTCACTTCATAGCCTAACTGAATATTTGAAGTATGCTTTTTTTTCTCCATGCACAAACTAGGAAGAAACATTTCTTAAGATTTTACTCAGATTTACTGCCTTAATTGATTTTCATTTTTTCCTTTTGCCTTTTTAACTCCATTCCTGTTGTTCAAAAATAAAAAAATAAAAATGGATGAATATATACAACCCTGAAAAATTGGCAAGAGGCCGCAATAGCTACAAACTATCAGCTGTATTTTGCAAATTCATGCTCCAGATAGGCTTTTGAACAATTAATTTACACGTTTTATTCTTAAAATATCTTTTGCTCCCAAGTGTGGAAGCAAAAGAATAAATAGTAAAAGAGGTCCATGCTTATGTTTTAGGGAGTAGCATGACCATTTATGATGGACAGGGTGTGGATTAAGGAATATCTGGCTGCTAGGCCAAGTCTGGATTAGCCTGAGATTAGTCTGAGGCTGCTGTAAGCCTAGAACAGTTCATTTCCACTGGACAGTTCTTTGGTGTTCCAGTGTGAGGGGCAGAGCCCAAGTGGTTCTTTATTCCTGTCAGTCAGTGCTTACAAGGGTCTTGGCAGTCAGCCTTAGCAGTGGTATCAGAGAGTAACAGCAAATGAAATACTCGCATTGCTCACGTGGGAGATCCAGCTTTCACAAAAAAGCTATATACCTTCATGGTCCAGACAAACCGGTGGTGCCATGTGGGGCTGCAGACCCTCCAGTGTTCTCATCTTAAGCCTTTTACAAGGCTAAAATAGAAACGGACACCTACAAGTTGATGAATGTGCATGTGGCACTTAGAGACATAGTTCAGCGGTGTTCTTGGTAGTGTTAGGTTGGTGGTTGGACTTGATGATCTTAAGGGTCTTTGCCAACCTAAATGATTCTATGATTCTAATTTCACAAGGCAAGATAAAATGTGCTAAGTGCCTCTGTTACAGAGAAGAAGGATTTTCCAGTAATAGAAGACCAGTCAATAGTCACCTCCCATAAGGTCACATGAAAATGTGCTTTAATGTCCTGGAAAAACCCCAGCAAAGTTCTTCTGTATTTAGTTGGTCATATGATACAATTGTTAAGCTGCTTCCTGCTTTTCAGGAAACACATTTGTGTTTATATCAGGGCTGTTGCTAGGACTATTTTTATTTACTGGACGAGTTTTTAAGGACTAGAGAAAAATTCATGTTATAGCAGAACAGTTTCATGGTAGTTATTATTCCCTTTTTCAGAATGTTAATGTGCTGTATTTCAATATGTAAGAATATCAACAAGGGTCCATGCAGTATTATAAAGCTTGTTAGCACTTACATTAATGACCAAAGCAAAAAATACAATCCACAGGGTAGATTCATTCTGACAGCTTTTAGTAGGCTGGTAAATGCTACTTACCCCAAGGTCACCTTGAGGAGGAAAGTCCCAGGGTGAGCACAGTTCCTCTTTAGTTTTCATGTAAGTTTAAAAAAAATGAAAAATCATGAAATGGTTTGGCCTTTTTTGTTTTGTTTATATTATTTTGGGTTGGATATTTCTGTTTGTTTTGCTTTTTTGTTTTTGTTTTGTTTTGTTTTTGTTTGTTTTGCCTGGCTTCCTGAGGAAACAAAAAGTGGGAAGTCATGCTCTGTGCAAGTGTGTCTCCATGTATCTCCACAACCTTCTTTTAAATCTGTCAACATATTGTGACAAAATCTGACAGAGGCACATGAGTCCCAGAGACAGTGCAGCTGCAGAAGAGTCCAGAAACAGCCCTAGAACTAGACAGCATGGTCTTTCAGCACACAGGCGCATACAGTCAAATAAGGCTAAAGCCTGCATACACATTTATCATAGGTGTTTTGGAGCTTTTGCTATTTCTGTTTTACCTAGAAAAGCCACTGTATTTCATAGAGTCCTCAAACAATTTCCCGTTTTCTTCCCACACTAGGCTTGTTGCTTTGGAAGCTGTAGTGTCATTAATTGCCACCTATGCTCAAACATAGTACTTAGGGTTTGTTTTAATGCTGCTCACCTATCTTTATAACTGTAGCTGTCAGTGGAGGTAATGCTTTTGTTTGTGTCTCAGCTCACAACATGTGGTGTGAGTCTTATAACATCAAGGCAAAGGTTACTACATCAGGTCAGGGCTAAATAATATTTATGGATGAAACGTCTGTGAGAGCTTGAAGCAACACTGGAAGAATTCACCGTCTCATCAAAAGGTGTTTCTAGCTGCCTTTTCACACACTTTTCTCACTGTTTGACAAATTGTATGAAAAAACACTAAAAGTCTAACCATGAATATTAGCATGTATGAGTTTGATTGCCTTTGCGCTTTCCCATACTGGGAGCCTTATTGTCCTTTCATTTGTAACACATTTTTTGTCCTTTGGAAATGAATATTTTCTTTCAGACCTTTGTTTCTCCCAGCATTTAGCCTCAATACTAACAATAACTCATCCATGACTTTTCGCAGGGTTGGTCGCAGTGATTTTTGTGCAACAGCTGTAGCAGCTGTAGGAGAGGCATGTACCTGCCTGTTATGTCACGCAGAATGCGTTTGGTGTGGCTGTTTTTAACGTCCGTTTTAATAGGTCACTTAGCTACATAAACAAACAGATCCAGAGAAGAGGCTGCACTATGTGTTCAGCAAAGTCAGTAGAATATCTAGATTAATGTTTTCGTACGTACAGCTACAACCAAAAGAGCATGGGAATACAAAATCAAGTCAGGAATTAATCTACATTCAACTCTGCAGCCTCTCTGCATATTAGAGATTTGGGGAAACTGAATTGTTTGAAGAACAGAGTGAAAACAAATTTTAGCTGGAATGTGTACTCTCCATTATCTGTATCACACAGTGAGTGAATGGTACAGCTGCAAGAGGATGATGAATCTGAGATATTGCTGACTTGCTTTTGGAGTTTAGTCAGGGTCTGAATAGATGCCAATACAATGCAGAGCTTATCAGTAAAGACCTAGTGTTTTGAGTGTGGGAGACATCAGAATAAAGACAAAGTGGTCTTTTAGTCAAAAGTCATGCTAAAGATTATCAAGCGAAAAAGCATGTTCTCACCATGAGTACACTGACAGAAGCTGATCTCGATTACATGGAAGATCTGGCTAGTCTAGAATTACATCTCTGACAGTAACCAGTGATGGGCGCTAGGGAAAGGGTATGATAGCACTTCCCCCAAAATGCCCTTCTACATCCCAGCAGTCAGTGATTAAGGATTTATTGAACCAAAGGCCTGATCCAGACCATCACACTCAATAGTCCTTTTGAAGCATCCATTACATTATGTAATTGCTTTTTTAAGAGAGTTACACTTTCAGCCTCCAAAGTCTCCTGTGGCATTACCTGCCACACACAACTGAATTCCACCCTGTGAAGAAGTACTTCTTTTTGTTGTAAAGCTGATGCCTTAATTTGGTGCCCCATAATTCTTCTGTTCTGAGAAACAGTGATTAACTTCCTAATGACCATTGTAGCTTTGTGTAAGGTGAAGGTTTTAGTATTTCTTTTTTGTTCTTTCTTTCCCAGTCTGTCCATTATCTCTGAGTATTAGTCTAATTAATTTCCCTGTGTTTGAGGGGGACATTCCACTCCTGTGATACTCCTTGCTTATCACCATCTCTGTGTACCAGCTCTACTGCAGCCTCTGTGAAATGGGAGTGACAGAATTCAAATCATGGCCATTGATTTATGCAGTGGTATATGGGTCTTTCTGCTCTGGTCTTTATTTTCTGATAAATCTTTACATTGTGTTTGCCTTCTTCACTGCTGCTGATCTTTGAGCTGATTTTTTTCATTGAACTATCCACAGTACCTCCCAGATGTCTTCTGAGAGTGGTGACAGCTAAATTAGATACCATCACTGTAGATACATAGAGTCAATTTACCCTGTGTTATGCAGTTACGGATTACAAATTTCATCAGGTATTGATTTATTCAAATCAGTATAATGAAATACTTCTGAAATTCATGCCAACCGATTGCAGTTTTGACTACCCTGAAGATTGTTGTACAATCAAAAAGCTTCACCTGTTCATTACTTTTTTTGAAGCTTTAGTATTAGCATTATGCATTATGCCATTAGCACTATGCCAATCAGATCCAAGCACAACCAGTGCATCTGTCCTAGACTTTGTTTCTTCTCTATTATTAAAGCAGAGGAGCAATTGTATGGGGTCATATGCCATCCCGCTCAGCCTCCTTAAGGCTCTTGAGTAAAACACCTTGCAACACTTGACAGTAGATATTTGTACTGCTATGTGTGGGAGGGAAGGGTAGGTGAGGGGAAAGGGTAAGTGTAGGTTGTATTACACAGAACAACTTCTCATGGTTTTATTCTCTGAGAAAAAAAAAAAAAAAGAAAAAGTAATAAACCTCTAAGACAAGAGGTTGGAGTCCTGCCTAGACTGTCAGTTATTTAATACTTACTAACCACAGTATATATCTGAGCTGAAACGGCTAGCTTTTCAAGTCAAAGTGATTCATCTCACTGTGAGAAACACTTATTTTATAAGAATAATTTCACAGCTAAAATCAATTATAAATTGCTCCAGTCAGGTCCTGGGTTTCACAGGTGAGCTACACTTTTCTTCCTTACTCTTGTTCTTGGGTGGTGAGTGGCTCCTGGCTGCCACCCTTCACTCACTACCATAGATCCTATTCATCTGTCACACATGTCCAGACCAAACCAGCATACCACTTCTGGACTGCTTGACAAATGATTCTCTCAGATTACACTTGCAAGGAGAAGAGAACCATCCCTCCCAGTTCCATCAGCCTCAGTACAAAAAGCACAGCAGAAGCTACAACTTGACAAAGCCTGGCTTATTTTTAACAAGACAATCTGTAACGCTGTCAAGGGCGGGTGGGTACTGCTGCTGAAGGAATGTGGTCTGATACTGACTGCACAAGAGCAGCTGAAGAATTCCCCTCCCAGCAGAATACTCTGAGATCAGGAACTAGAAGGGGAAGAGAGCATTTACACACAAATACCTGATCATTTTTCTTCTAGAAAATCACTCTGCAGCAGTGAGACTGAGGGTGTATGCCGCTCAGACTGCAACCTATTAGTAGTATTACCATATTCATGATTTAAAAGCTCATGAATGCTAAGAATGTAAGAGGTCAGTTTGGCCCACGGCCAGGACTCAACCCACTGCCCGCCCACGTTGAATAATCCATTTCATGGTCTGTTTGTTAACAGTGCACCAGAACACAGGAGGATATGAGATTACAGTGTATGTTGACTGCACAATAGAAGGCCATTGCTTTGTGGGAAGGGTGTGGAGACAGTTGTTGCCTGTGTGCAGAAAATTTGTGGAGAGATACATCTCTGTTGCGTAAAATGATTTCATTGTGGTGTCACACCTCTGTACTGAATAGGAACTTTATATTAAGTGTGGCCTGTATGATCTGTCAGGAATAGAGAGCAGCTTTAAGTAGTCAAAAACTTTTTATCTCAGGACAGCAGCTTGATTAGTATGGAAGACAGTTATGCAAAAATTGCTACATAAGCAAGGAGGCTGACAATTTCTACCTACAGATTTAATATGAACTACAGATAGAGCAAGACAGATATACATATATTTTTGTAAAGTTTACATTTGCTTTAAAAAAAAAAAGTCATTCCCCTCCCCTTTTCCTCAGTCATTAAACATTTTTTGTTGGAATGTGGACTCAGGGAATCTGGAAAAGGTGATGGAAGACCACAAGAAGAGTAGCCTAAGACAGCAGCAGAATAAGTTGCATGTGTAAAAGGAGCAAGGCACAGAAAAATAGCAAAAGTAATTGAGTGCTTGAAGCTGGCGACATCTAGATAATGGTATCAGACATAGAGGAAGATTTAGGTGAAGGAAAACTACAGTAGCTTGAAAAGTGCTGGGAGCTTCCAAGTGAAAAGCAGAGGTTCTCTGTCAGGAGTTGGAATTTTCTGGAGAAAAGAAAAAAGCTTTGGAGAGTTAGAAGTCATGGAAACAGAAGTGACTTTTATCCATTAGATTGCTACTGCCTTTATTCATTAGTGACAAAAACTGTTTTGTTTTCACTGACCACAACTCTCAGGAAAACTAAATACGGTACCAGCATGTCAGCAACAGATAAGACTAGGAGGTATTGAGAGAACTGTTTACTGAATTCAGTGGTCACAGAGGAGAAACTCTATTAGAGACTGCACATTTTTATCTAGATGAAATTCTGACCTTAATGTAGTTTGCATACCATATTTATCATGATAAGTAAAATGAGTTTGATCATCCCATCCAAAGATGAAATGGTTTTCTGTGTAGGGAAACTGGAATAGCTAGCTATTTGCAGCAACTATTTCGTAATTTCTGATTTCAGATAAAATGGGTTTATTGTTAAATAATCAATCGTCTCTGAAAACACAGTGATTCTGGAAAATACTGACATTTGTTGGGAAAGCATGTTCACTTAAGGAGTCAAATGCAGATTAGAACAATGATCTTCTACAACTATTCTAGGCAGCTTTATCAGGCAAATTCCTTATGTAGGTAAGAAGGCCTGAAAGCTGCAACTGGCAGCACATAAATTAAGCACATTTGGTACAAGAATCACTGAAATGATGCCATCTGCACTTTAGCTTTTCAGGAGAAAAATAGAGAGCACTTCTGTAGACGTCAGTTTGTCTAGTTCAATAATAAATCAATAGTCCTTATACTTAAATAAAATTATTTATTTTCTTCCTTATTCTTTCCTGATTTTTAAGATGCAGGAAGAGCATTTGAAAACACTATTTAATAAAGAACAGCAGCAAACCAAGTCAAGTAGCTATGCAAGGGAAGATGCTTTGTAATTAGAAGTGTTTTTAACATAAATGACTATGGACTTCACAGTGTAATTACAAAATGTGTCAGAAATAATTATACCAAACGGGACTTTAAAGGACTTCTTAGAAGTCTGAGATTTCTCTGTTTCTATAATAGACTAACTATGCACGTGATTAAGTTAATGTAAAATATAGCTCTTAAATGTAGTTGCTGTCTAAGGATCTATTTTTTTTTCTTTTAAACACAGAGGTTCACAACCAACCTGTGGTGCTGCCTTTTAAAAAATCCAAACCTAATCTATACATAATGTATGCTGACTAATTACAAAACAGACTTTTTAGAAAACTGATGATCAATCAACTTCTTATATTGGGACTGCATAGAATGCATTATCCTGATCCCAGTTTTTATAAAGTCATACTATATTTCTAGTGGTACATTTCATTGTTTTATAAAATAACAGTACTACTTCAATGTTCTCTTTCAAATGGTGATTAATGTTTATTAATAAATATTTCTAACTAAGAATACATTTGGAGTGGAGCCTAGTATGAACAATTCAGATTGATGCGTGACCTTAGATATACCTAAAAAAACATGCTTGCGATTGAGGCCAGTAAATATTTTGTATCATGACAACTGAAGATATCAACCCTGCCCTACGTATGACTGCAGTTTGTCTCTGCAAACACAGCTGTGAAAAAACAGAAAACACTCTGAAAGATTTTGCTTCCAATGTTACTGGCCACCTATAGCACAGGTGACTTGTTTTTCGCTTGTTCTTACTACTACTGTTTTGTGCTTGTGGTGAGTTAACACTGGCTGGTCACCAGATGCCCATCCAGCTGATCTCTCACTCCCCCTCCTCAACAGGACTTGGGGGAGAAAGTAAGATGAAAAAGCTCATGGGCTGAGATAAAGTCAGGGGGATCATTTACTGGTTACCATCAGGGGCAAGACAGACTTGACTCGGGGAAGATTAATTTAATTTCTTGCCAATTAAAAATAGAGTAGGAAAGTGAGAAACAAAGACACAACCAAAACCACCTTCCTCCCCTGCCCCCCTTCTTCCCAGGCTCAACTTCACTCCTTCATTCCTGACTCCTCTACCTCCTCCTCCTGCCCTGAGCAGCAGTGCAGAGGCATGGGAACAGGAGCTGTGGTCAGTACATAACACTTCATCTCTGCTGCTCCTTCCTCCTCTTACTTTTCCCGTTTCACCATGTGGTCCCTCCCACGTGATACAGTCCTTCAAGAACTGCTCCAATGTGGGTCCTTTCCACAGGGTGCAGTCCTTCAGGAAGAGATTGCTCCAGCATGGGTCCCCCCATGGGCTCTCCACAGGCTGCAGCTTCACAGAATGGCTGAGGTGGGAAGGCACCTCTGGAGGTCACCTGGTCCAACCCCCTGCTCCAGCAGGGCCACCCAGAGCTGCTTGCCCAGGACCATGTCCAGGCGGCTTTTGAAGATTGCTAAGGAGGAGACTCCACAACCTCTCTGGACAACCTGTGCCAGTGTGCTGTCACTCTTAGAGCTTCCTTCAGGGCACTTCTACCTGCTGTGGCGTGGGGTCCAGCTGGAACTGGCTCTACTGGGCAAGGGGCAGCCGCTGATCTCGCCTCACAAAGGCCACCCCCACAAGCCACTCCTCTACCAAAACCATGCCACATAACACTGCACTGGGTTTATTTGGTGCTTTTCTGAAGCAATAAATCAGACCTTAGTTCTCCCACAAGAGGAGAAGCTGCTCAGTAGTCAAGCTCCATAAAATTGTCACCAAATCGAGTACAGGAGGTACTTCCCAGGTATTAGTGTGTTACATTGATATCACGCTTGCATGCTATTTCTCTTGAAGCACGAGTTAATTTTGGATTAGACAAATTTAATATTTCACTAAATTAAATTCATGTTTTTGTGCAATCAAGATGTGTACTCTTGTAGCTGTAGGTAAATGACTGCAGGGAGTTTTCCACGATCCTTACTGTATTTAGTGGAGAGAGGCAACTCCTACCAGACACTTCCCAAACCTTCTATCTCCTGTACTCTGTAGTTTGTAGTCTTTCACAGCTTTGGTAAAAGATGAGGAAGGCATTCCTTTTGTATGAAAGGAAACAGTTTGCACAGTTTCTCCAAAGCCAGAAAGTGAGTCAGCACTAGAGAGTGAAGAGCCACATAATAGCATCCAGTTACTTCACTGCTGCAGTCCAGCATTTGGAAACTTTCTGTGGCAGACCATAGATCCATTAACATATGATTCTTTCAGGAATAAGTTACTCTGGAAATTAACAGACACGACATCCAAAGCCACCATTTAAATTTATTCATGAACATTTAAGCATATCCTAAAATTGGCACCACATATCAGAAAATATTGCCATCACTGACATAATTCTCACCCATCTCAATTTTCATAGGAAGTTAAATTACTAGGTTCAAAAGTTTTGAAATGGTAAAATAACATCTTTTCCCCAGCAAAACAGCAATCCTCATGTTTATAAATATCTTATGGCAAGGTAAGGTAGAGAAAGCAAAGTGATAAATGTTAAACCCCACCAGGATAGTTACTAACACACAACTAAAGTGGATTGTTAATTATGTTAACACCTCCAGTAAAACTTGAGGCATTAAAGCTCAAAATATACTTTGTACTTTAAAAAAAAGTTTAAAACTAATTAAAGAAGGTTGTGCCTTTAGTTCAAGTGCTATCTCTGGAAGTATGCTGAAATGATTTAGTTATAATTCTAGTCAGTTACAAACAATCATATGTAGTTATCTTCACAGTTCATATTCAGAATTACGAGCATTTCCTAAGTTGTTAGCACCTACCTCTACTCACTGTGAGGAAAAAGCTTCCAGCCCAAAGTCCTATTTTCCTTTCTTTAACCTCTCCCTTCCCTATAGAGAAGGGATTCAGGATGTTTCCTAGAGCATATTCCTAATGGTGTAAGGAATTTAGACCCTGCCTTATCCTCTCCCCCTAGACAGAAGATCATGCACCTTCCTATTCTTTCAGGAGAAACAGGATTACAAGCAACAACTTCATGGGTTTATGAAAGGAAGGAAATGAAGTAATAAGTTACACACACAAAAAAAGCTACTAGATTCTTCATTCTAGTCATGAAGAGAGCAACTTTGTTTTGCCTGCAGAACATGAACAGTGCCTGAGTCAACAAGATGCAGTACTTCAGTGAAAATTCCTTTTTTGGTAACTAAAGAGTATGACTTGGTGCATTGTTAGTAAGTGATGCAAAGGAACAGGCAAGAAGGGCCACTGCAAGCAAGGAGGGAGTAAACATGTTTCACACCTTTGAAATTTCAGTTCTACCAGCCTGGGCTGCAACAGTAACAAGTGCAGATTAACTGAGTTTATGGGGAAAAAAAAGCTAAAAAATGTTAAGTAGAAAAGCTAGTTTCACTTCTACATATCTGCAGTTAAGACTGTGTGCTTTTAGTTTGTGTGTCTCACTAGATACTGCACACCACTCGTATATGGTTTTCTGAAAGCTAGACAATGCTAAGTTCTCTGTGTACCACATATAACTGAAGTAAAAGCTACATGCCTTAAGCAGGCTGTAAAAAGCAAACTGGCTCCAACTCAGAAAATCAGAAACTCCTCTAGTTTGACCCAAAGCCAAAACTTTATCTCTGGAAAGAAGTTGGTACAGTAACAAATATCTTCCAAATACTAAACCTGTGGCAAAATCCAGATTCAGAAGCAATGGAACAATTTCACATGCTCAGAACTTCCCAAGACACTTCGCCCATTCTGAGAAAATATCAAAGTTAAGTTACTTTGTTCAGCTGTTTGCATTTTGAATTACAGTGAGATGCTCCGAGATGGAGACTTTGCAGCTCACATGACCTTCAGCAGCTTGTTTTAAGCATCAGGCTGCCAAAGAAGCAGCTGCTTAAAAACATTTCAAATTCATATCAAGTTAGCTTTTTAGACCATGTTAAGTTCTACAATAATACCATTGGAAACTATGGAGTGTTAGTTCTGTGACAACTTCCTCTGGCTGTAGAAGGGTGGAATTTGATATCTGCACACTTCAGACTTGCAAAAGCTTTTGTATTACAGATGAAGACAATTCACACAGATTAATGCAATATTGAACTATACAAACTGTTTGCTTTTTTTACATTGGTGCTTCCACCATTTGCAACATACGTATTCTGAGAAGCATTAAATGTAGTTTACTTTCAAGAGGTGGACTTGTTTTAATGGAATAAGTGGTCCTTAGAAGCTAAAAGAATTAATGACAAAGCCCTTGCACTGCATCAGCTAGACGCAATTCCTTGATGGGGGTAGAAAGACTTTGGCAAAACAGTTACCATGGCAACAATCGGGG